>RJWT010019736.1:0-18267 GCA_004365215.1 Cuniculus paca | reverse complement strand
GGAGAGCAGCCGCTCCCGATGTTGGAACGCGCTCTGTGCAGACCCTGCCTCTGCCTTCCCTCCCAGCTGGTTGCTGGGGAGCTGCCGCTCCCGATGTTGGAACGCGCTCGGTGCAGACCCTGCGTCTGCCTTCCCTCCGAGCTGGTTGCTGGGGAGCAGCCGCTCCCGATGTTGGAATGCGCTCGGTACAGACCCTGCATCTGCCTTCCCTCTGAGCTCCTTACCAGCAAGCACCGTTTCCCTTTGTCCGATGGAATGCCTCAAGTTTCTTATAGGTGGATAGAGGCAACTGGTGATCATGCTCATGGATGAAATGGTTCAGAGTCACATGGGGTAATTTTGTGTTGTCTCCCTAGTATAACAAACTAAAGGAGTTAGTGGGATGCAAAATGTACAATACATATTGGGAAAGTCAAAGGGGAGGAATTATCTAAAAAGGGAAGGAAGTGGACACTGTTAATCTATTATCATGATTTGAAACTCATAAGGTCTTCATTGTTCTGATTAGTTCTGTTTTATTCTCATGTGTTTGCTTTTATTATACTTGATGGCATGGACAGCTATTTTAAAGATGACAAAGTATATAATTGCAGCCATCGAGGATGTGCAATTATCTTGTTTTGAAAACCTGTATTGCTTTCATTGTTTTGTTTTGATCGACTTTACTCTATTCTGTGTTGTTTGATCATAATATGTCTCAAGGTGTAGGCAACTATTCTGAAGATAACAAACACTATGGTAGCCACTGCTGTTTTACAAGTATCTTGAACTTCTGCATTGCTTACATTGTTCTGCTTTGTTTGTTTTGTTTTGTTTTTGTTTTTGTTTTTACTGTTTTATTTTGTTTGATTTTATTGATCCCTGATGGTATGGGTAGGTATATTGCAGATAACGAGAGGCATTATGGTAACCATTATCAATTGCTTTTTACCCTGATTGGAAGTCATGTACCATGTTCATTCTATTGTTTTGATTGACTACTCTGTTGTATTATATTTGGTTGTATTTTTTTCAAAATAAAAAAAAATGGGGCCGGGGATCTAGCTCAGCGGTCTAAGCACCTGCCTAGCAAGCACAAGGTTGTGAGTTCAATCCCAGGTGCTGCAAAATAAAAAAAAAATTGAAATTCTCTGCAGTACAGACAGCCATTCTCAACCCAGGAAAAACTGTGACTTTGCATTCACCTGCCACAGGGGAATACAGACAAATGAGAAAACAAAAGAGCAAAATGCAATCTCATACCTCCAGTCCATCCCAAACAAGCCTAAGAGACATGGACATAGAAGAAAGTATAAACCATACACATGAAATTTCTGAAATTATAACAATGGAAGTAAAGAAACAACACCATGAAGCTGAAAAGTAACTGAGATTAGGAATTATCTCCCGGGTAAAACAAGAAATGATAAATGTAATGAAAGAAATGCTAAACACATCTAAAGAACATATAGTTAAAAAATAGAGGAGCACTGCAAAAGGATGGAAAACTTGAATGAACAATACAGGAAAGAATTAGAATGTATGAAACAGATTCAAAGAGATATCCAGGAAATCAAGAATGCCATTGAAAGCTGGCAAAGCCACCTCAATGAATGTGAAGGTAGACTTTCAGAACTCGAAGACATGATTACAGCTAGTGAGCAGGAAAGGAAACATCTTTTAAAAATAAAAAGGAATCAGGAAATATCAATTCCACAGTTGCAAGATGATGCAAAGAAAAACAGTACAAGATTGATAGGTTCAAATGAAAAAGAAAGAGACAACACCAATGATATAAAAACACTATTCAGAGAAGTAAATCTACATGCAGACATATAATAAAAATCCCAGAAATTCAACATAAGAGCAGAATATTAAAAGCTGTTAGAGAAAAGAAGCAAATCATCTATAAAGAAAAGCCCAAAAAACACAGCAGACTTCTCAACACAAACAATGAAGGCCAGAAGATCACGGAATGAAGTATTACAAGTCTTAAAGGAAAACAACTTCCAACTCAGACTGATGTACCCTGAAAAACTATCCTTCAAACTTGATGGAGAAAAAAGATACTTCCATGACAAAGAGCAGCTGAAGAACTTCATGAGCATCAAACCAACCCTGCAAAGAATACTGAAAGATACTCTAGATAGACAAGAAAATAGCTACAGCTTCAAGAAGATCAAAAGAAAAAACACCTAGCAGGGCAAACAATTAAGTAAAGAAAACTCCTAGAGGGAGAAAAAAGAATCTTAAATATACATGCACCAAATATGGGAGCACCCAGCTATGTAAAACAAATATTAATAGAAATCAGAAGAAAAATAAGCAATAACACAATTATAAAAGGAGATCTTATCAAACCCTTGACACAAAGAGACAGATCAACTAGACAGAAAATCAGCAAGGAAATAAAGAACTCAATCAAACTTGTGAACAAATGGACCTGGTAGATATTTACAGAGTATTCCACGCAACAACATCAGAATATGCATTCTTCTCAGCTTAAAATGGTATATTCTCTAGAATAGACCATATACCAGCTCATAGAACATGCTTAAGTAAATGCAAAGGAATCAAAATTATCCCATGTATACTATCTGATCACAGGGCCATCAAACTGGAAATTAATGACAGGAAAAACTTCAGAAACTATGTAAACACATGGAAAGTAAATAATACACTCCTGAACAATCAGTGGTCACAGAGGAAATTAAAGAAGAAATTAAGCAATATCTACAAGCAAGTGAAAATACAAATACAACTTACAAGAATCTGGGGGATGCAATGAAAGCAGTCCTCAGAGGGAAATTTATTGCAGTGAATTTCCATGTCAGGAAAATGGAATGAACACAAATAAACAGTCTGATGCCACACATTCAACATCTAGAAAAAGAAGAGCAAGTCAAACACAAAGCTGTAAGAAGGGAGGAAATTATAAAGATGAGACAGAAATTAATGCAATTGAGACTAAGAAAACAATACAAAAAATCAATGAATAAAAGAGTTGTTTCTTTGAAAGAATAAATAAAATTGATAAGCCCCTATCAAACCTTATTAAAATAAGGAAAGAAAAAACTCAAATCCATGCAATAAGGAATGAAAAGGGTTAAATCATTAAAGACCCTGTGGAAATATGGAAGATCATCAATATCTACTTTGAAACTCTTTACTCTCATAGGTTTGATAGCACAGAATAAATGGACAGATTTCTAGAAGCATATGAATTACCAAATGTGGATCAAAGATGTAAAACTATTGAATAACCCAATTTCAGTTAAGGAAATTGAAAATGTAATTAGAACAATTCCAACCAAGAAAAGTCCACCCGATGGATTCACAGCTGAATTCTACAAGAAATTCAAGGAAAACTAATTGTCAACACTTCTCAAACTCTTTAATGAACTTGAAAGTGAAGCAAATCTCCCTAACTCAGTCCTGGAAGCAAGTATTACCCTAATTACAAAACCAGAGAAAGAACCAATTGAAAAAGAGAACTACAGGCCAATCTCCCTAATGAACGTCGATGCAAAAGTCCTCAATAAAATACTGGCAAACAGAATTCAGCAAGTGATCAAGAAGATTATACACCAAGACCAAGTGGGATTCACCCCAGGAATGCAAGGATGGTTCAACATATGCAAATCAATATATGTAATACATCATATCAATGGAGCCAAAGATAAGAAACACATGGTCATTTCAATAGATGCAGAAAAAACTTTTGATAAAGTCCAGCACTCATTCATGATAAGAACCCAATGGAAAATTGAAATAGATGGTTCTTACCTCAATCTGATAAAAGTCATCTATGACAAACCAACAGCCAGTAGCACATTAATTGGTCCAAAACTGAAAGCTTTCACTCAAAAATTGGGAACAAGACAGGGAAGTCCATTGTCACCACTCCTATTCAATATAGTGCTGGAAACATTAGCCAGAACAATTAGACGAGAGACAGAAATAAAAGGAATAAGGAGAGGAAGGGAAGAAGTTAAATTATCACTATTTGCAGATGACATGATCCCCTACATAGACCCACAAAACTCCATAGACTTCTGGATGTCATAGCCAAATTCAGTAATGTAGCTGGATACAAAGTCAATACTCAGAAATCAGTCGCATTCCTGTACACAAAAAACAAACTCACTGAGAGAGAAATAAGAGAAATCACACCCTTCACAATAGCATCCAAAAAAATGAAATACTTAGGTATCAACCTAACGAAGGATGCAAAAGATCTATTCAATGAAAATTACAGTACTCTGAAAAAAGAAATCGAAGAGGATCTCAGAAAATGGAAAGCTATTCGATGTTCATGGATAGGAAGAACAAACATTGTGAAAATGGCCATTCTCCCAAAAGTATTATGCAAATTTAATGCAATTCCCATCCAAATACCATTAGCATACCTCACAGATCTAGAGAAAATATTCTTAAAATTCATCTGGAACCAGAAGAGACCTAGAATAGCAAAGGCACTTTTGGGCAGCAAGGGCAGGACAGGAGGCATCACAATCCCAGACTTCAAATTGTATTACAAATCTACTGTAATCAAATCAGCATGGTACTGGAATTAAAACAGACCTGAGGATCAACAGAATAGATTAGAAGATATAACCCCAAGTACAAACACACTCAGCCTCCTTATCTTTGACAAAGGGGCCAAACATGTTCACTGGATGAAAGATAGCCTCTTTAATATGTGGTACTGGAAAAACTGGCTTTCCACATGCCAATAACTAAAACTAGACCCAAGCCTATCACCATGCACTAAAGTCAAGTCAAAATGGATCAAAGATCTAAATATTAAAACAGAAACACTAAATCTGCTGGAAGACAAAATAGGTAGAAATCTTGAAGACATAGGGGTAGGCAGAGAATTCATGAACAATAATCAGACTGCATAGGAAATACTTCCCAGAATCAACAACTGGGATCTTGTCATGTTTAAAAGTTTTTGCATGTCAAAAGAAATCTCCAACAGAGTGAAAACCCACAATTTGGGAAAAAATCTTAGTCAACTGTCCCTCAGACAAATGTCTTCTATCTAAAACATACAAAGAATTAAAAAAAATCAGACCCTCGAAATTCAAAGACCCAATCCAAAATGGGCATCTGAGGTAAAAACACACTTCTCAGCCGAAGAAGTACAAATGGCAAATAAATACATGAAAAAATGTTTAGCATCATTGGTCATTAGAGAAATGCAAATTTAAACAACCCTGAGATTCCATCTAACTCCAGAAAGAATGACCAAGATCAAGTAAACAATGAATAACAAATGCTGAAGAAGCCAGGTGTGGTGGCTCACACTTGTAATCCCAGCACTAGAGAGGCTGAGACAGGAGGATTGATGCGAGTTGGAGACCAGCCTGGCTACAAAGTGAGCTCAAGGTCAGCCTGAATGGCATAGTGAGACCCTGTCTCAAAAAGGCAAGGGCCGGGGATCTAACTCAGTGGCCTAAGTGCCTGTCTGGCAAGTGTGAGGTCGTTCATTCAATCCCTGGTGCCGCAAAAAAAAAAAAAAAAGCAAAAAACAAAACAACAACAACAAAAAAACAAACGCTAGAAAGGCTGTGGGGAAAAAGGAATCTTTCTCCACTGTTGGTGGGAGTGTAGACAGGTGCAGCCACTGTGGAAACCAGTCTAGAGGTTCCTCAGAAAGCTAGGATTGAAAGTCCCATTTTGACCCAGCTATTCCACTGCTGGGCATAGTCCCAGAAGTAGTGAAATCATCATACCACAGTGATATATGTGCACCCATGTTTATAGCATCACAATTTGTAATAGCCAAATCTTGGAAATGGTGGGATACTTGAAGGCACCCTAAGAAAGGGTGTAAGCTGGGTGAACCTTCAGCAGGCCACACTTTGTATGCCAAGGCTTTCCAGCTGTTTGAGGATGCAGGGCAGAGCCCCACAAGGTACCATGCAAGGTTACAAGTCTCCAAGGCTTTGTGAAATTCATAGTGCATGCCTTCAGCTCCAGCCAGGCCTACCACTGCAGCTGCTCTGCTGCTCAGGCATGGCTGGGCAGAGCCCAGGCAGGACCCCAGGGACACTGCAAAAGTCCAGGACTGATGGTGGAATTGGTGCAGGTCCCTACCAGGCTGCTCACAAGGTCCCAAGCTGCGCGGCTAGGTGAAATTAGCTGTGCAGGCCTTTTGCTCATGCCAGGTCCAGAGTTGCCTGTTTAATATTCTTTATGATATTTACAAGGGCTTGCAGCTGAAAGCCTTGAGTCTCAGGGAAAAAGCTGGAGTTGAACTTTTCTATAATCTTAGAATTTTTGATACTTTGACAATTATTAGAATGGACTAAATACATTTTGCATAAAGATATGTGTGTGATTTTTTTTTTGCACCAGGAATCGAACTCATGACCTCGTGCTTGCCTGGCAGGTGCTTACACCACTGAGCTAAATCCCCATCCCTCTGTGCATGATTATTTTAGGGGACAGGCATAGAAAGTAAAGGCTTGAATCTAGGTGTCCCTCAAGGGCTTCATGTGCTCAATGGCGAATTTTTTGGAAGGTGATTATTTTATGGAGCATGACCCCTGACTGGCTATGAGGAGGTTGGGTGTGGTTTGAAGAGTTGGGCTACTGACAGCTTAATCTAGAAAGGTATATATCTTTCCTCAGTTTCTCTGCTCTCTCTCTGCTTCTACATTACCATGATATAAGCAAAATTCTTCTACCAGACCCTTCCATCTTCCTGCCTTATGGCCAACCAACTATGGGTGAAAACACTAGCTGAAAGAAACCTTTCCTCCTTTAAAGTGTGGATGTTAGGTATTATTTTCCAGTAACTGGGAAAGTGACTAGAACTTCTAAGACCTTGGTATCTTTGAGTTCTTTCTTCATACTAACTTGACAATTTATAAAGTACAGTTTGAGCCATGTTTTCCCAGTGTAAAAATGATCTCTCAATTTCACAGCATCATTAATTCAATGTATTGTGACTATAAATATAACTTCCAAATCATCCTTCTTTTTTATTAGTTATTTTTGAAAAATATCTGTCCTCTGACTTAACAAAACTAACAACCATTCTTAACATTAATACCATCTTTCTCTCTTGTATCCAAATCTTTGTATATGTTTATGACTATAATTAGAAGAGGCTTACAGGTTCAAATTCATACACATATACTCACACATATATATTTTATTGGGTAAATTTTATTTGTAAATTTTATTTGTTCACAGTAAGAATTTAAACATCAAGTGAATGTCTTCATGCTTTATTCTTGTAAATTTTTAGATATTAAAACCCATTTGAATGAGAAGTCTGTTTTCTCCTGAGATGTAATAACATAGAAAGATTTACCCTATACTAGACACAACTAAGAATAAAACATATCATATATAAAGTAACAGACTTTGATGACACTGAGCATCAGATACTAGTGAATAATAATCTCTGAGAGATGTGGTATTAGACAGAGCACTATTATCATCTCAGCTTCATGCATTGAAAGCGTTTCCTCAATAGAGCACAGGGAAGGGAAGCACAGGTAACTGTGGGGAAGCTGAGTGGAGAGCCTGAAATGTGGAGATGGAATTCAGAATCTGAACAGATTAAGATGAGCAGAGTTCACAGGGAGAGTGCTGAAGAGAAAAGCTGAACAAAAGAGGAACCTAGAGACCAGCACAGTGCTGCAGTGCACTTATTAAATCTGGGTGAAGAAACTACCCAAGGCCAGGGAAAAACATCCCTCAATTTTAGAGAATGCTGTCAGTCATCCGCAAAGGGGATCAGACTGGAGATTGTCAGAGACATAAGGCAGATGATCTTGCCTTATTGCAGGGAAATAATTATCCCTGGACTGAATAGTGCTTTTGGATTTACCAAAAATAAATAAGTAAGAAAACAAGAGAACAAAGAGGTAAGTGTGTTTTAGCTACAATTTATTTCAGCACGGAGCTGAAAATGTTAGGTGAAAATATAAATATCCAGTATCCTTGAGATAAAATTCATAATGCTGATTATCTCAGTGAAGCTAATTAGGCTTACAAAATAGTAAGGAAATTTGGTCTATAATGAGGACAAAAATCATTCAGTTTAATGAACACAGAACACAGGTGCTAGAGTTAGTGGAAAAGGACTTTGGTGAGTTAAAATAACTGTATTCCATATGTTCAAAATAAAGAAAAAATATGGAATATATAAAATAGAAGTACATTGATTTTTATAGATATAAAACTACAATGTCTGAGATGAACAATGTGCTATGTGGTATTAACAACAAATAGGATGTGAAAGATTAGACATAGTGACTTTGATGTAATGTTAACAGAAGTTACCAACAAAGAAACACTGGATAAAAAATGGAATTGACAGATAAGACAAGGACATTCAGTAAACTGGGGAAAACTTTAAGAAGTTTAATACAGAAAGACTCTGAGAAAGCTGTACATAGATATATACTGATGAAATAAACCTCCAGCATTTTTTTAATTTAACAAAATTTCTAATCTTACAAATTCAAATCTGAACGAGTGCTGAACACAAGAGATCTGACAAAGAGAGCATAAAGACACACCAAAATTGAAGTTTTTAAACACAGGAATAAATTGAAAAATTGTAAAATCTATGAGAAAAAACATATAGTGTATAGAGAGGAACAATGGTAAAGATTACAGCAGATTCCTCCTGATTTTTTCCCCAGAACACATGAAAATAACTTATGTCAATGGAATCACATTTTTTAAACAGTTAGGAGTAACTGATAACTCAGAATGCTCATTCCAAGTATTTTTCACAAACAAATCCGAAAGACTTTCCCATGTGGTAGAGAAAATCTGAAGGAACATATCTCTTTCAATCTGTATTTAAAATAAATCTTAAAGGATATTTTTCAGGAAGAAATAAAGTGAAAACAGATGGAAATGTGAATTTACCAAAAGAATAAAGATCACTAGAAATAGTAATTCCAGTGGAAAAACAGGATTTCTTCTTTATTTTTACACTTGTTAAAAAATAATTGTTTAGGTAAAAATATTTATAAAGCAGTTTAGGTTTTTAACATAAGTAAAAGTAGAAAGAGTCATCAAAAACTTACAGAATTGCAGACAGGTAAAAAATGTACTAGTAGAGTTGTAGATTATCACTTTTTTTTTTTTTTTGGTATCAGGAATCAAATTCAGGACCTTATGCTTGCCAGGCATGTGCTTGTGATGATGAGCTATATCCCAGGCCCCAACCTCTCTAAATAGTTGATGAAACAATTAGACATATCAACACAAATATAGTAGACTTCAACAGTACTATTCAAGGAACTTAACACTTAAACAGTATTCTATTAAACAGTAACAAAACAGTCATTATTTAATGTGCACTGGGAATATTTTCCAAGATATTTGGTTCTCTGAGCCATTAAATAAATTTCAATAGATTTAAAATAATTTAATCTACACAGAACATTTTCTAAGCCCTCTACATCTTTCAGTTAAAAATCAATAAGATAAAGGTAACTATACAGTTTTAAAATATTTGAAAAAAAAACTTTACTGAAGAGATCATGAATCAAAGAAAAAGCAAAAAGAGAAGTTTGAAAGTATTTGGAATTGACTGTAGACAAAACAGCCATAATAAGCTCAGTGGATCTAGGAGCGAGAAAACTAATTAAGAAAGTAAACCATAGATGAAAGAATGGAACTTTACTTTTATCACATCTTGTCACATGATTAGTAAAAGTTCTAACTAGGGAAATCTCTGACTTGCTCTCTTTGATTTTTCTCCATGGAATGGCATATCAGTGGAGGCTTAGATCAACTAGCCCAGTTAGAGGGATTGCCTTACTGTTGTGGACCATCTAACACATGCAAAAGGTTTCAATAACTTTGTGGACTGGGGCTAGGGATAAAGTAGACGGCATGGAGGGGGAAAGGACTGGGTACTGTGTCAGAATCCAGAAAAGTGTTTTTAAGGCTCTCCCCAATGCCTATGTAATAAGGATTTTAGAGGCATTGCAAAAAGACTTCAGTGAAGGACTCAGATAAAAAGATCTCAGAATAAGACCACCTGGGCTAAATGAGTAATTAAACATAGGAATGGCCATGACTGACCTAGGGTCCTGATACTTTGATTGAAACGTTCATCTAAGACAGCAGTGCACCATTTCTAGTGTGGGCAGGGAAGCTTTTTCACATGAGTCCTGCCAAATAAAACTTTGAAATTGATTGGGCCTGAAAGATTACCCAAGATTTTAATCAGGAGCTGGACTTCTCAATGATATGTCTATTACAGAGAGACAAATTAATGCACTCTAGGGGCAGGGTATAGCAGTATTGTCTTTATTGAAATAGAAAGATTGTTAGTCCACATTGACTAGATCAACCTTAAGAAACTAGGGAAAAAGTAAATCAAGCTCTAAGTAATCAGAAAGATAATATCAAGGAAAAAATTTAAAAAATGAATCAAAATCAATAAAAGATACTTTAATAAATGAGTAGACTCAATACACTTTAAGTACTGATCAGAAAGAACAGAAAAATGTTCAAAACCACAAATAGCACAAATACGGTATGGCATGTCTCTGCAAATGGTACAGATATCAAAATGATAGTAAGAAATATTATGAACATTGTATCTTCAAATTAATTGGACACAATGGGGAGCTTTTCTGAAATATTAAAAACTAGTATAGGCTGCTGTCAAAGAAATAGGTTGCCTCAAAAGCCACAGATAACAGTTTAAATATATATTGAACACTTTCCAGTAAGTGATTTGCAAGTTGAGAATGTTTCATTGATAATTTTTACAAAATATTTGTCAATGAAATTATGACAATTCTATTCATTCTTCCAGACTAAGTGAAGCAGATGAAATACTTTCAAACAGAAATTCTGAGAAGAGATTTACCCTGATAATAATTTTAAGCAGTTCTTATAAGAAAAAGAAACCACAGACTATTATTTAATACTAGCATGGATGGAAGGATTCTGAATAATGATTTTAATATAGTGAGTCCAACAGTATGTAGAAAGCTCAATACATCATAATCAGTTGTGATTTATTAATAAGAATAGAGACCAAATTCAACATTCAAAAATAAGCCAAGATTGAAATATTTATGATCATCTCAATAAAGGAAGAAAAATCATTTAAGAAAACTTAGAATTAATTCCTGAAATCAATTCTCTGTAAAATTGCAATGACTGCAAGATACCTTCTAAATCCAATAAAGGAATCTATGAAACACACTATATCCATCATTAGGAGAATAGATAAAGAAAATGTGGTTTTTACATACAATGGAATGCTATTCTTCCATAAAGAAGGATGAACTTGAGACATTTTTAGGTAAATGGATGCACCTCGAGACCACACTTTTAAGTAAAATAAATCAGATACATATGTGTATATACCACACTGTTTCTCTTGCATAAGAAACCAAAAATGCAAATAAGGACCAAAATGGATGATAGATACCAGGAAGTAGGAAGGAAAACATTCAAATGGGAAAGATAATAAGGAAGAGAAAGAGGGAAGGGAAAGAAGGGAGTAGAAGGGAAAAAAATGGAAACAAATTTTTGTAAATAAGGAAATGAAGAATGGCTCAAGGGAGGGGAGGAGAATGGGGGATAAAAAAGAAAAATCAATGTATATTATGTACGGGGACAAATTCCCTATGATGAATGTGGTCATTATGTATACCAAAAGTGTACCTATAAAATTAAATTACTGAAAGAGAAAGAAACATGGCAAACATCAAAATTGATAGTAGAAGACTGATTACTTTCCACCAAAGATCAAAAAGGCTACTTGCAGGGCTAGAAACCCAAGTGAAGCTACTGCCAGTGGTGGTAGTTTTAAGTGGTGACAGACCCTAATGTATTTGATCAATCCCGATGTCTCATGTGGTTAAATCCTAACTGTATTCTCCTTTTCCTAACCAACTTTTCTTCCTGCATACTCTATAAGCTTGGTTTACGAGGCTTCATAGCATGTCTATGAGCACTAGTTAGCTAGAATTCATGAGTGCTGGAAGCAACCGAGCATCCTTAAAATTCAATTCATTCAGTTTAAAAACCATAACAATATAGTTATTTTCCTTTTCGTAACCTTAAAATTTTATAAAAATATCATGTATTTTTAAGGCAGCAGAACATTTTGCAAAGCACAAAATTAATTAATTTCGAAGAATGAGGAGCTGAAACAAATGAGTGGTTGTGGTGATGATCTTTTATAAACTCACGCTGGGTTTATATCCTGACTCTAGCCATACATACTGAGACATATGTGGGAACTGAGTTTTCGGGTAGGTAAAATGAAGAAAAGGGCCTCCCTTTGACTGTTGCTACATCAGTTAAAATAAGTCCTTTATGTAAGTAATAATTTGTTTGATCCCATTGAAAACATTCTGAAGACATTAGTGTGTGTCTTATTATTAAAAGTGGCACAGTAACACTCCCATATCCCTACAGTCCAGTACTATGTCTCCAACCGGTTGTTCTCCAAAAACAATCATCAGAATATTGGTACCACAAGCAAATTTAAACAGGATTTACAGAGAGTTTAAAACACCAAAGATATAATCAGGCATCAGTTTGCAAATATTCCTGACTCTGGGTAAGAGGAATGTGGAGGTTTGTTTCAGAGCAGGCGGTATTAAATTATACACAAAGCAAGTAAACTTAGAACCAAGCTCATTAGTAGGATTTTTGGGACTTAGGATTCCACGTGAAAAACAGACTTTTGGAATAAAAAATATATTAAGATCTACAATTATTTCATAGTTTTCTCATATATGTGAGGATTTCTAATTCCCCTCTGTTTTTGCAGGTTAAAAATGGCACATGGTGATCAGAAATATTTGAACATAAGTCTATCACTGCCCCTGTTACAATTTAGGAATACCATGCATAATTCTTTCATCTCTGGAGTGAAAAACACAAACCAAATTAAATGCTAAAAATATTTCTGCATGAAGCATGTGAAAGAGTCCAGAATATACTACCTATCAAGTACATTTAAAAAAGTTTTTGCACAAATAATTTAAGCGCCTTAACTTTCAGACACTGCTGGAGATTTCACATTTACAGATGGACATCATAATGTTAAAACAAGTCTGCTATGATGACCAAACATTGAATTACAATGTTGGAACCTTGGATTTAGATTAGCTCTCAACAGTGCCAACACCATGGCACTCTTCTCAAGTAGGTTTAGGAATTTTAAAATATGTCATTAGTCTCCTACTATTATAAACTTCAATCTCCCATTATCCTCACAATATATTGAGGATGAGTTTTGTCTGAGACAGCACACAGACTACAGACATAGACTATTTTTCTTTTAATGATAATATCAGGTGAATCGAATTTCGATTTAATTTGTGAATATCCTGAAGGGCCCTCATGGACACAGTGATGACACATTAAAATTTATCACTAAAAAGTCTTCAATATTTAACCCCTTGTGGATTAGTTCTTGAATGTACCATCTATTCTTATACCTACTTTTATATTTTTTAAAGTGAAAAATCAAAGATATCAAAATCAAAGATAAAATTAAACCAATGATGGAAAAATTTTATCAAAATCAAGATAAAATTAAACCAATGATGGAAAAGTTTTTATATGTATCAAAGAATAATAAAAACATTTATGGTATTTCTAGCTAGAAATATTTTATGCATTGAGGAGATATTGGAGATTTTGAGACAGAAGAGCTCTGAGTGAAAAAAAAAAGAAACTGTTCATTGCTAAATAGTACAACACAGCCAAGTTTATGGAGACTTTTGTGGAGAGTTTTACTAATACAAATTTTATTATTTCAAAGTATGCACTGATTTAAAAAAAGGTTATATTTCCTGTGTTTCATCGGAAGTGTTAAGGCAAAATATATGGAAACCATATCTTTACTTTTTTTGTTCTCAATAACAAAAACTGTATTTAGTGACTTTGCTTTATCTTTCAGGTTATTGCACATGTATTACTTTCTCTGTGAAGGTTTTCTGTTATCTCTGCAGTGGTTTAGGCGAATGCCCACTGTAAGTCCCTGTGGCTCACAGGGTGGGGCTCCTAGAGGTGACAGCAACTTCAGGAGGTGGGGTCTACTGGGAACTCCTTACTTGAGGCAGATTTCACCTTGGGAAGGAATTGTAGGACTCCCCCTGCCTGTCTTTTCCTTTCTGTTTCCTGGTTCATAAAGTGAGCAGTTTTGCTTTACAGCATGTTCCGGCCACTATGCATGCTTGACCAGGGCTCCCAAACTCTGGAGCCACCCCTAAAACTGTGATCCAGTCTTTTTTCTTATAATCAAATGCATCCATTGTTTTCATTGTAGAAACAAAAAACTTACTAATATACTTTTTTTATTTAAATTATCACACTTTCATAGCATGCCCTACTCCACTTTCCTGCCTCCTTCATTTTTAATTATCATATAAGTTAGACCTTATCCTTACAATACATAATTTCATCTTCCTGAAATAAAATTGTAATTTCTACAGAAACATTGCTTTAGCTAGCCCCCTTACTGTGCCTAAGAACAAAGTTAGGCACAAAGTGGAATGCAGTAAATAAACATTTGATGAAAAAATAAATGAAAAAACTATCAGGGATGTGCTTAAAACACTTTCACCTAATTATTCTTCAAAAAAACACTCAAAATTTTATTTTCATTTCATTTTAGTCAGAAGACAATGAAGTTTAGAGACATTAAGTAGCTGATCAAATAAAAAAAATTAAGTGCTAATGTCAGAACCATGACTCAAGTATCTGTATCTCATTCCAAAGTTTACAGCCTTGTCCTGTACTTTCAATATCTCTTCAGAAAAATCAGCAAAATAATAAAATTAGGATAAAATTAATGTACAATTTCACAAGCTTTTGTTCAGCTATTCCCAAATGAGAATATATTCACACTTTGAAGTTTTGAGTCATGCCAGTAAATATAATATCATTTCATATAAGAAATATAATTCTTATGGTATATATAAGCAAGATACTAAAAATATTATGTAAAGGGAAAATCTAATGATGAGCAAAATTGTCTTTTTGGAGTATTGATATGTTTTTAAAAGAAATGTATTACTGTGCTGCTCATACCCTTTTCAGTTGTGCATTTGATTCCATAATAGAATCTTGAGATAGCACCATAATTTAAGACCATTAATACAGACCACCAACATATTTATTTCAAGAGAAGGATAATGTTTTATATGAAAAAATTATTTTTAAAATTAAGAAAATAAAATACGATAGTACTGACAGAGTAGGACAATGGATCAACTTTTTAGTATTTGGAAAATACATACTTTTCAAAGGATACTTTTAAAATATAATTGATATTTTTTGTCTTCTTTGATTTTTCTGTTGTCTTATGCAACCTCCATATATATGGATAATAATATAAATATGTACATATATAGATAATAATATAAATATATATATATTTCTCAAGCAATAAAACCAATTATGTAAATCCAAAATCCTTTGAAAAAAATCAAACATCTTATGGATATTTCTAACCAAGTATATGATGTATTGTGTGATAGAGTCAATTTTATTAAACTTGGAATCTAAATTCTTGTTTAACTTAGTCACCACTCCAAAGGCCCTACTTCAAAACAAAAACACACTGAAAATTAATACACTTTACTCTGCTTTAATTTTCCTTTTGAAAAAGCAATAGTGGAGTTTGTTTTTATCACTGATCTAGTCAGTCTGGAGATTAACACAAGGATGGAGTCAGTGACTGTCAAACATAACTGTATTGATAACTACGCCATTTCTGAGCCCCTGTTTCTATTGCAAGTACTGCAAGGAAAGCTTTTTCTGTTTTCACTGCATACTAATAAAGTTGTATGAAATTAAAACTGTTTTTATCTATGATGTGAACTAACAAGTGTGCGTCTAGCCTTCAAGTAACGCTTTTCATCAGGCTTGTCAACCAAAATAGTTTACATCCAAGTTAAAATGACTCAGAAAAAAACTGAGACAATTGAAAATATTAATTCAGAAAAGGCATCCTAGGTTTTATCAACATGTAAAATACATCTTTTCTTTTTTACTTTATAAATAAGGCACATTTATTATCTAAAAATAAAAACTTTAAATTGAAATAACCTATTAATTTGGGATGAAAACTAAGTCACCACAAGTCTCCCAAAACATTTACTTTATCATTGTGTCTAACCAAAATGTGATTATATTAATAATACTGCTTTGAAAACCTATTCCTTTTCTTTACTATACATTTACCAGCAAATAAGTCCTTTTTTTTTTTTGCTTTTTTTTTTTTGCAGCACCAGGGATTGAAGTCATGACCTCGTGCTTGTCAGGCAGGCACTTTAGGCCACTGAACTAAATCCCCAGCCCTTATAAGTGCTGTTTTTTAAGTAGTAATGTGTTGAGCAAATCTCCACTCTAACTTCTTTGATGCCAGTGATTTCTAGAACCCAGGGTCTACTGCATGCTGAGTACATGCCCACACTCAGTCCTCCTATTTCTCTTTTTGCTTTAAAGAAAGATGTTGAGATAGAGTTTACCTTTAATATGAGTATGTTAAGTGAAAAAAATAAAATGATAAAAACAAGTTAGCATCTGGGAAACTTATGTATTTTATTTCTGTGAATGGAAGTAATTGTTTCAAACTATTTAAAACCACTGTCATTGTTTGAATCCAAACATATTGGTTTGCTAGGGTTGCCATAATAAAATTTTCCAGACTGGGTGACTTACAAACACAAATTTGCTTTCTTATGCTTGTGGAAAATAGAAGTCTAAAATCATTGTGCCAGGAGTTTTGGTTTCTTTGATGTTTGTGTCTTTCACTTGCAAATCAGTCTGTCTCTCTCCCTCTTCCTCTCCTCAAATTCATTTACAAAAGCTATATGAATAATGTCAATCATTTATTCTCAAAATGTCTTATTGTTCTTTCATCTTTTCACTTAAAGATTGTATGTCATAGTTTCTCTTTGACATTAAATTGTCAGCACCCTTTTGTATGTATATCGATGTCATTATTAAAAAGAAAATAGTTACTTGAACAGAAGCACTGCAACTCCTCCACAATCCACCTGAAAAGGAAAATGATAACTGTGTAAGGTAGCCCAATACGGAAGATAAACTGGTCAGAAGTATGATTCCAGCCCTAGACGGGATGAAGCATGATGTTGTGACATTTCATGACTCTACTCAGAGGAGCAAGCAATTTAACACCTATGAATTGTTTATTTTATGAAATTTCCTTTTAATATTTTTGGACTGCAATTGATCATAGACATCATATAATGGAAAGGGAAATCACAGATAAGAGGAAATAATTACACAGAGTCCACCAGAAAAATGTATATGCACTTCAGGAAAAGAAAAATAGTGTGATTTTTTTCAACAGATGGTGTTATCACTGTAGAGGAGCTTTAGATTTGCAGAAATTCCACTACACTGCTGGCCCTTAGAGAAGAAATTGAAAATGCAAGTACAACAATCTCAATGACAATGGTTAGTCAAGCAGCAGTTGGTCATACTAATAAATGTCTAGAAGACAATGACCACCACTTTCAGCATCTCTTGTAATATAGAGACCAAAGGTAACTTATATTCGTCGCGTGAGGTCTCAATATTTTTAGTTTTAAAATACTTATACAAGTCTTTCTTTTCATGAAGTGTTTGTGTAGATATCGTCTATTGTAAATACCAACAAACTAATTCTAAAGTCTATTATAGAAGATAAAAGACTCAGAGTAGGAGGGGAAAAAACATTTGAAAGAAAGCAAGAGCTGAAGATCGACAGTCTGCCTTCAAAATTACTTAACAGGGCCAAGGGTTTAGCTCAGTGGCACAAGCATCTGCCTGGCAAAAGCAAAGGTCATGAGTTCAAATCCCAGTGCCAAAAAATAAAAATAAAAAATTACTTAACAGCTACAGTAATCAAAACAGCATATTACTGGGGAAAGAATAGAAAAATGGGATGCTGAGTCGGAATAGAGGACCCAGAGATAGACCCATATATACATAGTTAACTGATCTTGGATGAATGAGAAAAACTAACACAATATAGCAAAGATAGGAATTCAAAATGAAAGACAATTTTGGTGGTTTCTTACAAGTACTTTTACCATGTGATCTGGCAATAACATTCTTGGTATTTGCCCAAAAAAGTTAAGAAGTTTTGCATCCAATACTAAAACCAGTACATGAATAATTATAGCAGATTTATTTATAATTGTTCAAACTAGGAAGTAACCAAGATAATTTTCAGTTGCTGAAAGGAGAGAGAGAGAGAGAAAGAGGAAGAAGAAGAAGGAGGAGGAGGAGGAGGAGGAGGAAGAG
>RJWT010019735.1:0-18275 GCA_004365215.1 Cuniculus paca | reverse complement strand
TAATTTCAAGACTGTGGCTTTTGAGTAGAATATAGTCACGTATATCACGTTAAGAAGGAACTGGCAATTCTGTCTGGTATTTCAGTGTCTTAGCATCAAGCTTACTTAGTAATGCAGAGGTGACTAGAACTGCAGTAGCAGATACAGCAGAAAATCTTGCAGCTTGGTTGCAGGTAAGATCATGTTTTGGGAGTCACTCAGTGGGGTGTCAGAGGTGGAGCAGAAGGAGAGGAATTGGGGGCTGAGAGCTCTAGGAGTGCCAGCCTGGCTGGACAGTGGGATTGATGTCAGGGAAGGAGAGGAGACTGCAGGCCACTCACAGATGTGCTTTTCATAAACCTCCTCCACCATCTGTTTACTCTGAGGCAGCCTAGCAGAACCTGTGAGGTTGATGCCATTAGTGTACACAAATATTTTCCCTTTACAAATAGTGATTTGTGCTGGTGATTCCAAAGTCCCTAGGGTGAGGTGAATTGAACATACTCCACTAGGTTAGTTGATGGGCTTGGCCATCCTGCTTACTTAGCTAGAATGGTAGGGATGTTTTGTAACCTTACTGTTTAAAAAAAAAAAAGTGTGTGTGTGTGTGTGTGTGTTAGGGGTGTGGGGAGGGGGGTTATTGGCAAGAGGCTAGACTCTTTTCTGTGTGACATCTGCAGAATCCAGAGCCAAATGATCACCCTAGTTCCCATTCCCCAGCTCATCCGCTCTCTACAGCAATGATATCGGCCCCAGGGGAGTGAGAATGTGGGAGCTGGATGGTGCATTCCTGTAATCCTAGCTACCCAGGGGCTGAGGCAGGAAGGTTGCAAGTTTAAAGCTAGCCTGAACGGCTTTGTGGGACCTGTCTCAAAATAAAATTTAAAGACAGAGTTGTGTATGTAGCTCAGTGGTAGGGGCCCTGGTCCAATCCTCAGCAGTGCTCAAATAAAAGAACTAGTTGTGGGATGGATGGAACGAGAAACCTTACTCCTTTTATATGCAAAGCACAGATACATACAATACATAAAAGGATAGACATTATATTTGTGGTATTAAACTTTCATGAGGAAAGTCCCCCTGCCCTCGATAAAAACCGTCTAGCCAGTTGTTCGGGGGAAACCTAAAAAGGCCCCTATGGGAAACAGTAATGAAAAAAGGTTGAGAAATGCCTCTGTCAGTTCTGTCCAGGCAGTGAAGAATGGATGGCTTGGGGTGGAAAGGTGAGGTTAGGGCAGCTTCTGTGCTCTTAGGAACTGGCACAGTTGTCTCTGAAGTAAGGAGGCCCAGGAGCTGAGGTCTTGTGTGTGGGGAGGCTCAGGGCCCATTTGGTGTGGATGGAGTGGCTGCAAGTGGACTCCTCCACGAGCAGGTGTGGGCCTGCCTCTCAGGATAGTAACAAAGTTGGCAAAATCTGCTTAACGTCCTTCAGGATCTTTCCCTTTTCCCCCTGCCCTCGATAAAAACCGTCTAGCCAGTTGTTCAGTGGGGAAGCCTATCTCGCCAGCTTTAGGTAAAACAGATGATACATGAATGTGCCAGCTGTTCTTGGGTGCACTGGCCTGCTACGCAGGGCCCGTCCCAGTGTCAGCAGGAGGCGCGGAGGGACAGCAGGGTCAGCGGTTCCCACCCAGGGGCTGAAGGGACACACAGGGCACACCTGTCCACAAAGGAGAATTGTCTCTGGACAAAACAGTCTCACAAATCCGTGCACTGCTATTTTAAAAACATGCACATGCTGCTATGCCGAGTAAATCTACACTAAAAGTATTATCGAATGTATAATTGTTCTTTATCATTAGTTTCTTCTCAGATACTAAATATACTACTGCTTCCGTGTGACCTTCATATCCTGCAAAGTCAGGGAACCGTGGTGTGAGATACATAACACACCTAGACCGTGACACATAGGAGTCACAGTCGGGGTGGCCCTGTCCCTAGCCCCCTGAAAGTGCCGGGAGCTGGAGGGGAAGTCCTGAACTGTGTTCAATGACCCCGTGGCCTTTTTCTGTTCAGGCATTATATACAAACATTGCTATAAAATATTTGTTAGAAACTTAACAAATTTCCATCCACAAACCCATGCAAACATTCCCAGTGCCAGGCCGTAGCACCTGTCTCTCTTTAGAGGACCCATGCTCTGCTCTCTTTGAGAGTGTATGGAATTCTGCCCAATAAACCCCTTATGCCTTGAAAACAAAACAAGGTGATTTGTCAGAGGTGTTTGAGAATGATTTGTTGATATTTAAATCTTCATAATTTTAAATTTTGCTGTGTTATTAGAGTATCATTAAAATATGATTGGCACGAACATTTCCAATTCTGTTATCTCTTATCCAAGAGGGAATGGAATTTGTCTTAGCCTTCTGTACTCCACAGAGCAGGAGAGTGACTTCTGAGTTGTTCCATTCAGTGCTCATGGCATTGTATGTGTTGAATATCTAAGAGAAGTACTTTTTTGATATTAATATATGCATATCCTTTCTAAAAATAATTTTATATTGATTCGGGAAAGAACAAGATGGTAAAAGCCTTAATAGAGTTTGTTCTATTTCTATTAAGGCCACAGATGTAGTTCCTTAAGCTAGGTTGCACTTGTAACTAATTGCCATTATTAGCAGTGTTCAAATTAATTGAATTTTCTTTTGATTACAAAGAAACCAAAAGCCATTTATGCACTCTTATGAATCTTATTGCTAGAATTTAATTTTCAATTTTTTTTCCCATGGTGCTGTGGACCAAATAAAACACATTGTGATCTTTGGTTAATACAGGAAAATAAAAAGTCTCATGGTGGTATTTCATTTAGATCTAGGTTTTACATTGAGGGTTTTATCTGAGCTTTAGTAATTCTTTTCATTGTTGACAGCTTATTGTTTTTTGTAGCTTTATTGAAATTCAAATGATATATAATAAACTAAGTGTTTAAAGTGCAGTCTGGTTGAGTTTCTGTGTGTGGGTGCAGCTTTGAAAGCATCTTCACGATCAAGATGGTGAACATTTCCACTGCCCCCAAGTGTCCTTGTGCCGTGTCATCACCCTCGCTTGCCCACCCCAGTCCCTGTGCAGGTAATTGGCACTGGCCTGCTGACTTGTCCTCTATCATGAGAGACTAGTTGGTACTTTCTAGAATTGTATGTAAGTGGAACCATGCAGGTTTATCATCTGGCAATACTGATGTTCATGTCATTTTAGTTCCAGTTCGGACATCATAAGAGATCTTTTGGAAGAAGAAGAAGCCTGGGAGGCGTCACACAAGTGAGTTCTCATAATAAAGAAATAAACACATATTGACCTGAAAAGTGATGATTCCATGCAGCCAATTTATTTATTTTTTATATTTTATTTTATTTTATTTTTTTGCGGCACCGGGGATTGAACTTGCGACCTTGTGCTTGCCAGGCAGGTGCTTACACCACTGAGCTAAATCCCTGGCCCCATGCAGCCAATTTTTAAACAAATGAATGTTTGTACTTTCTGGTTTGAAAAAGCAATCCACACATGAGGTAAAGATTTCCAGTTTACTACTTGTTTCTATACATTTCTGCTTAAAAAGAATGGAATCCTTTTGTAATAACTCTAGTAACTTATCAGAAGTTGTTTCTTTAAGTCTAAATTATTCCTGTGGGACAGTTTAATCATTCATCCTAAAACACTGGCTCAAAGTCAGTAGGAAATTTTAAAACCCTCCTTTTATAAAGAAAGTAGAAGCTGTCATATGGGAATCCTTATCTTTCTAACACAAAACATGTAAATCTGCCTGTATTGGTACATATGTTGTCCTCATTCTCTCCATTTATATATAACAAAGGGATGTGTCTCCTCCTGAGGCTAATGCTTTCTTCTCCCTGTTCCTACCCTCTTGTCTAGAACTGCCTTAGCTGTGTCTTTCTCATTTGATTTTCAGTAAGCCTTAGTAACCTCTGCAGCTACCAATGTAATTTGATAAATGGTGTCTACACTCGGACTTTTCATTTCCTTATCTCCCATTTGCCTCTAGCATATTCGGCCAGTCCTATCCTTCTGAGCTTTCACCAGTCCGCGGAAGACCTCCATGTTGCTAAATCTGAAGCACAGTTTTGAGACCTCATCTTCCACAGCTTCTTAGCAGATCTCACACTATAGATCTGTTCACCTCCTGAAAGTTCTCCCTTCCTTGGTTTCTGAGACACAGTACCCTGGTTTCCCTCTTGCTTTTCCAGCTGTTTCCTTTCTCCCTCCTCTGGTTCATCTTCAGCAAGGCCTTGAATGGCTGATGTTGGCCAAGATTAAACTGGTTTCCTAGTAAGTTTATATCTCCTGCCCAGACTTTTCCTGAGCTCCAGACACATACCCAACTATGTGCTTGTTGCCTTCTCTTGGATGTTTTTGATACCTCAAAGAATGCAAATCTGAACACTTCATCGTATCCACCCTTCACCCCTCCATGATGGATTTTTAAAGTAAGATGAAAACACCATTATTTTCTAGTGCTCCTTTTCAGCCAGTTCCTTAAGGCAAAAAAATCTAGTTGCTATTTATGACATCTTGTTCTCCACGGCCTGTTTGTCCAGTCTGCCCAGTTCCATAGGTTTGGGGGAGCCTATCCATTTATTCCCACTTCTCATCACTCTAATCTATACTTCTGTCACATTTGAACTGCACAACAGCATCTTATAATGTGTCCGTCCTCATCTGGGTTCTCCACCGTCTGCTTCCCATCCTGCAGTTGCAGTGATCTTTTTAAGGTGTGGATTGCATCACTGTTGTTCACCCCTCCGTATTAAAAGCATGTGGCATCTTGTTCCTTCTTAGAGTGAAGAAGGGAAAGACCCATCGCTTCAATCACAGTAATGTTTTACGAAAGTTTGAGACACTGGCTGCATTACTTTTTCCCTAACAGTATTTAAGTAAATTCTAGGAGAAGACGTTACTTGGGCAGTGGCTTGCTTTTGTATCATTCATGTTGATCTAAACCCTGACACCAATGACTTCACAAACTGCAACTCAGAACCCCTGAGCTAAGCCTGTTCTTGATAATGATGGCCTTTTAAAGTCATTAGTATCAGAAAGCAGTAGGAAAACAATTCCCATACTTAGTGACAGTAGATAACTATTAAAGCCGGAAGGACATAGTTGCTCATCTAGTCCGGGTACTTCCTTTCATAGAGCAGGGAGCTGAGCTTCCAAGAGGTCAGTTGACTGAGTCAAGGGCCACAGCTGGGCAGTGGTGCTGCTAGGGGCAGAATCCAGACTCCTGACTTCAGCTGATTATAAGGCATTTTTTAAAACCGTGATTTTTACTGTGTACTTGCTTATGCTGTAATACAGTTTTGGAGACAGGATCAGGAAACACCTTCACAGATTTATTTTGTAACAAAATGTGACAGTATTTTGTGCTACCGTAAGTGACATATTTGAGGTATTAGTCCTAGAACATACTATTTCAGTTCCAACTTGTATGTTCTTCTGATTCTGTATATGATTTAGAGCACTGGTGGCACACATGTTACTGTGTTTTTCTTTTAAGACAAAAGATACTACTGTAGAGTTGTTTATAAACTAAACCCTCAGTATTCAGGTTTAATTGCAGTGTTGGCACTTTGTGATAAATGAGTTCTGGATTGCAGTTTGGGCACTCATCTTTAAAAGGTTTGCCATCAGATTTAGAGGTTTCGTTAGCAGCTTATCACTCCATATAAAGCAGTATTCCATAAGCAACAAAAAAACTTCCTACAGTCAGCTCTTAAGCTCTTATATCTGTAAATATGGGTTCATCTAACTGTTTTGAGTTACTTTTTTCTTTTTTTTTTTTTTGCAGTACTGGGGATTAACGTAATATTATGAAAATTTTTCTCTTACATCCTAAAGCTTTTAGTTTTTACATTAAAGTCTGTAACATATTTTAAGTAAGTTTTTCAAACATTAGAAGGTATGAAATTGGGTTCAGTTTTTCTTTTTTGCGTAGGGATCTCTGGCTGCTGCAGCACTGTATTGAGGGGACTCTCCTGTCTCCGTTTAATAACCTTGGTATTGAAGTGTGCGTGTGCGAGTCATGGTTACGCTCCATTGATCTGTCTCATAAGTGACGCATACTCTTAATTACTGCAGTTTTTTAGGAAGTTTTGAAGTCAGGTATTGTGAGGCCTCTAACTTTGGCTTTGATCACTGTTTACACTTGCGTTCACTTTTTGTGCTGTGTATCATATGGCCCTGAGCATATCGTAAAGAGCATACAGCCCCCATTTTAGTGTCATCCAAAACAGTTTCCCAGCGCGAAGACCATCTGTACTCTGCCTCGTCATCTCTCCCTTCCCCACACTCCTGGCAACTCCTTTCTTGCTCCTCCTCCAGCAGTGACGAAGGGGCTCCAGTTCTTCACCTCGGACAGGCCAGCTCGACCTCCACTGCGCTGGAGCGGTGCCTCTCCACCCGCGCCCCGCAGGCCAGGAGTTGAGCTCGTCTCGTCCCCCAGTGTTTCACGCTGTGTTCCCAGAAGGGTCTGGGAGCAGGCAGTGCTCAGTGGCCAAGCAAGTGATGCCTCAGCTTCCACCCGCGGCACCAAAAGAAATAGGAAGAATTCACAAGAATTTTGACTGATTTCATGCCTAGTTGTTCAGCAGCCCCTCTCTCTGCAAGGCTCTGCTCACAGTGGAGAAGGCGTGTAGCCCTCCTAGGAGGGTTCCTAGGTTACCTTACAGTGTCAGTCTTAGTTAGGATCAAGAAGAGATAGGATTAGCCTATCTGGTTTTTTCTTGCTAGAAGAAGTTTTTTCCCCCCTTGATTTTTACCCATTAAGATATATAACAGAAGCGTAAAACTGCTAGATTTTGATTCAGAAGGGGTTTTATTACTGATTTTCAATGTCTGTCATCTTTGAGAATTCAGTTTTTTCAGTTACGTAGTAGGAATGACAATAATAACAGATACGTCAATAGAATAGAAGACTGAGGGGTGTTAATGAAATAATGTACATGAAAGTATTTATAAACTAGAATTGCTGTGAAATAATGACCATTGCTTTCTAAGATGTCATTTTTTTCTGTTTTTAGAAATGATCTTCAAGACATAGAAACAAGCCCAAGGCAGAATCGCCGCGAAAGAGCAGCTGAAAGTGCTGAGACTGAACCAAGAAATAAACGTAATAGGAATTAGGGGTCTTTTGCCAACTCTTAATGGCATGATCAGAACATGGTAGTTTCTACTGCTGAATGAATGTAGACTTCATATTTATAAATGACCGAGGAAAGATGTGAAATTCTAAATGTTACAGCTAACTAATTTTTATTTTTCTGGAAAAGGAAAAGTTCACAAAACATTGTCCCTTGATCAGTTGCCGCCTGCTTCTAGAACATTAACATCCACTTGTTCACCAGCTCCGCTGAGTGCGCAGGCCACTTCACAGAGGGATTTGTCTGGTTTCTGAGTTTCAGGATCGCCACAAGCCGTTCTCCTCTTTTTCCAGCTTCAGAAGGGGAATCTTTTCAGCCCCTGCATCGTGGCTAGCAATTGAGTCAGGACTCTGTGCTCTGCCATCATCAACACCCTTGGAGGCTGTGAGGAGCTGAGGCCAGGCTGCTGAGGGGTCACCGCAGCAGGCTGTGGGGTCACCCGAGACCAGTGCAGTTTGTTAGACTTGGGTTTCACATATAACTTGGAGTTGGATTTCAATTGAAAGTCACAAAGTTAATATTGTAATTTTTTAAGTTATGAGGTCAATATTATAATTTTTAAAAAGGTACAGAGCTAGTATGGCAGTTTTTAAAAGTTACAAAGTTAGTATTATAATTTTTTAAAGTAAAAAATATTTAAAGTTACAATAAGTTTGAAACAGTAGACATTTTCTTCTGAAACGGCACTTAAAAATGACTACTTTTAGTATTTTTTAACTTGAGCCAATGAAACCTCTAATTCTATGAACCCCAGCTATTAAAATATGCAATAAATGGATTTGTAAATGAACAGACTGTAGGTCAAATTGAAATAATGTGCTCAAGATGGTTTCCTGCGAATGATGGAGTACAGGCTACAGATAATTTTAACGTGCTGATCAGCAGTTGTTGTCTCTGTGCAAAATGTTGCCCTTTTCCCAGTGCTTTGGCATTTCAGAGCTGGCCTGTCCCTCTGCCACCCCACTGCCACCCACAACCCAAATATATCAGCTTTCAAATAACATGACAGCAAGGGCAGCAAGGTTAAAACATCAAATTCATGGAAGTGCCAGGAATGGAATTTGTGATTTTGCCTTTCCAAAGAGTATCTCTGCAGGCATCAGTCCTTGGGTATGCTTGGGGTTTCTGACTGTGGAGTGCCATTATAATAACAGTGTTGCCTCTGCGCACTGAAATCCACTGTTCGTTTGCTTCATGAGTGCCCTGAGTTTCAAATGGGTGGAGAAGAATTTGTCAGTCGTTGTATCTGCCCCGAGTCAAGTGGTTCCTTAGGGAAGCTGACAGCAGCACACCTCCTGAGGCTCTCAGTGGATCTGCAGTGATAGAAGTGAGCAATGTCAACAAAAAGAGGTGAATGCAGGTGTGGTGTTAACACCGCTGAGCTGCCAGAATCCATGCTACAGTGAAAACTGCTTGTTTCATTGACCATTACACAGCCCGCCATAAATTAACCAGGAAGTAATCACTATTTTATTTGCAGCAAAAGTTTTTCAAGGGCTCAGTGAGACCCAGGATGGGGACCAGGTACATGAATCCCTTCAGTAAATTTTGGTAATCTACTTAGTTATGTATCGTTGCTGTGCTGAGCACTGGGAAGCACAAGTGGTAACCGAAGGTGCTCGGTAGGACAGACAGAAAGAGTTCATACCTCGGGGTATGTTTGAGCAATGTATAGAGACTTCTGGTTTTTATAACTGGAGCTGGGGTGCAAGGGTGGTGCTGACACCGCAGAGGGAGCTATGTATGCCGCCAGCCTCTGAATACAGTCAGTCCCTTTGTGCATGTCTCCTGGGGCCACATCCCTGCATTCCACAGACCAGGTCCTTAAGTGACAGACACTGCTCCAATGCGGGAGGTTGGAAGTCTTAGATCAGTAGGCATTTTCTAAGCCTCTTCCCTGGCTTGCAAACAGCTGCCCCCTCACCGTGTCCAGGCATCGTCTTTCCTCTGTGCACTTGTGTCTGTGTCCATATTTCTTCTGACAAAGACAACAGTCACATTGGCTCAGCACCGGCTGCGTGACCTCATTTTACTTCAGTTACCTCTTCCAAGTCTCTGCCTCTAAATATACTCATATGATGAGGTCCCGGCAGTTAGGACTTCCATCTTATGTTATTTTGAGGAGGGCACAAATTAGCCCTCAATATTCCAAAATAAGATATTAAACATTTCAAATTTCAGTGGTAATAAGACAGAGAAACCTCTATGTAAAGAACTCCCAGGTTGTCATGACCCATGCAGCTCTTGAGGTTCCTGGGGTGAAGGACTGAGAGGATGAGAAAATGAAAAAGAGATGAAAACGAGTCAGGTGGAGCCCTCTCTCTCTGAATGGGAGGAAAGGAACTGCCCCCTCACTGTAGGGGCATTTATTTATACATTTAGCAACGTAATGTCACATGATACCCCATTGCCTAGTAATTGGCATGTATGGCAAACCAAGGACCTGATTTTTGGGGGGCCTGGAGTCACTGTTTTCTGTGCCTCACCCCAGGCGGTCTTTGTTCTTTGACCCAGCTGGCTGGCTTCCGCAGGTGTGGTCAATTTCCACTTTCGAGAGCTCCCTACCCCAAGTTTATCTGAAAAGTGAGGCCTAATGGGCATTTACTGAGATTTATGTGTTAGCACTTAGGATACATTTGATAGTTATAGATTGAAAATAAAGTGTTTTGTATCAATTTAAGAAAGATTAACCTAGGGTGTTAGATTCAAAATTAAAACTGATAGGCTTTTATTTCTAAAATTAACCTTTTAGTGAAAATCTAATCAACCCAACTTAGAGTCATTCATTGACTATCCTTTTTACCTACTAACCTTGGGGTATAACAACTGCCATTGTTCTCATCAACTCCAAATAGTTCAGGCTATAGTCAGCTGGCCCATGAGTTTCTGAATTATTAGCATCTGATAGAAGAAAATAGTTCTCCAAAGGAGACACACTTTTTCCTATTATCTTGAACTTTTTATTATGAAATATTTATGAACATTAGAGGAAAAAGTCAATCATTAAATTCATTACCATTTTGATCATCTTTGTTTGCTTTTAGTCCTAGTGCTCTTTAGATGTCCTGAAGCGTAACTATCTAAGGTTATAAACAGGTCAAATTAGTATTAGCACCCAAGTTACTGGCTTTATTCCTCACCTACACTTATACCTTACAGGGGGCATTTTCCTAGCCCTTCCTTGATATTCCTGGGTATCCCTAGGCTGCAGACTATTCTGAATTCAGATGCAAGTCCATGCTGAAGTATGTTGCTAGTGCTAATAGATTCCTGCTGCCTGCCTGCCCACCTCACAGGTGCACCAGTGCTGTATCCCATACCCCAGAGCTGGCCTGCCGGAGAGCCCTGCGGTGCCTAGGATGCAGTCCCAGCACAACCCCAGGTGCTGGGGCAGCCCTGCCACCCTGGACTGGCTTTGTTCCCAGTGGAAGTGAGACCATGTTCTCCCAGTTTGAGTGTCTCGTGACTTGGATCTATAGTGTCCTCATGAAAAATGTGTGTCCTTTTCCGTCCCTTTTCTTTTTTCTCTGTTCTCTTTTCCCTCCCTCACTTCTAGACTAAGTGCAAGGAAGGAAAGGTGTGTCACTGTGAGCGCATGGACCACCTCCACACATGCACTCTTGGCTTTCGCTTGTCACTAAAAGTCTTCCCAGTTCATTTGCTCTACCCCTGAGTGGTTGACAAGAGTCCACTGCAGCATGTACCACCTTGAAAATAGACATTCTATTCTTGGACACGGGTTACTTGCAGTTTTTGTTCAATTATGAATAATTATGAACTGAATATCATGATCATAATTTTTTCCATAGCTTTTAATAAAATATGTGGCCAGGAGGGCTGGGGATCTAGATCAGTGGCCTAAGCGCCTGCCTGGCAAGCGCAAGGTTGTGAGTTCAATCCCTGGTGCCGCAAAAAAAAAAAAAAAAAAGTGGCCAGGTTTTCAAAACAGAACAAAGGTTTTAAATTCTTCAGGAAACTTGTTCTGTGAGTTTTTAAATAATGTGTAGTAGAAAATGTACTGGGGCTCTTTGGTAGTAATTTCACAACAGACATAAAAGCTTCACCTGGCTGCTTCTTGTGAACTGTCAAAGCTGAAGATCCAAAATTGGAGGGGACTAAGACAATGCTACACTTCTGAGCACCTGAGGCACTTTCCTCGTTTCAAAACACAATACCCAACAGCCGCAACTCACAGGAGGAGACATGTTGATAGAGGTTCAGTCTGTAGTCAGCCGGTCCAGAGCAGAAGCAGCTTGGGGGCGGGCACGTGGGTGAAAGGTGCTCGTGTTACAACAGCCAGGAAGCATAGAGTTTTTATGAGGAGGTGGCAAGGCCCTGAATTCAGGGCCCACTTCGGGGCAGCGAGGGCATCCCATATCCCATCCAGGCTAGTTTTTGTTTTAGTTTTTCTAGCAAACTAAAAAATAGTAATCAGGAATTGTGAGGTAATGAGTAATGAATTGTGAGCTGTTCAAACCACCTTACTTCTCACACAAGATAGTACATTAAGAGATCTATAATGGGTCAGGGATTTAGCTCAGTGGCATAAGCGCCTGCCTGGCAAGTGCAAGGTCGTGAGTTCAAGAAAAAAGATCTGTACTTCCTTTGTTATGATGACAGAAGTGCTTACTAAAGCATGCTCTTCAGGGTGAATGACATGGAGCCCACAAGAAAGGAATGAGATACAAAAGGCAATGAAATGGGCTGAAAAAATTGGCAGATTTTAAGCAAATATAGAATTAAAGGGGGTAGTGGAGAGGAAGGGATTAAAACAAAGTGGAAATAAAATATTAGTACCTGGCCGTGGTGGTGCACCCCTGAAATCCCAGCACTCCAGAGGCTGAGGCAGGAGGATCAGCATGAGTTCTAGGCCAACCTGGGCTACATAGTGAGTTCAAGGCTGGCCTGAACTACATAGTGAAACCCTGTCTCAAAGCATAATAATAATAATGTAGGACTTGGGAGAGAATGATTAGACTGTGAAGGCATCCTGAGCCCTGCTTGGATCCATTTAGCATTCTAAGGCTAGCCTTTAATGGACACAATGCATTATTTTCCAAGCTTGAAAATGGGATTAAAGAAAATATGATTAAACCATGGTGAGGCAGAGAAAATGTGTGTGTGTGTGGGAACCACACTAAGAAAAAGCATAGTTAGTAGAAAACAAAACAAGCTCCAATATAGCAGTCTACATACAAATGATAAAACTCAATTCTTAATAACAGCCAACATTTATGACATGTATGTTGTGTGCCAGGACTACAGGTTTTGTTGGTGTTAACTCATCATCACAAACTTAGGTCTTACAGGTAAGGAAACTAAGGCAAAAGTCAAGATATTCTCCAATAATGTACCACTACTGTGTATGAGAATGGCTCAGATTGGGTTTTAGACAATGCACAATCTCTGTGCTGTTGGCAAGAAACATAATCACATGGAAAAAAAAAGTAGGAAAAATGCCAGATGAAGCTAATTAAATGTGCAATGAGTATAACAAACTAGCCATATGTGGTCTTTTCATTCCACTGTGAGTTAGTGGGAACTTGTTATGAAAGACTGAGGCCTGGATTAGCTTCTCCAAACGATTACAGTTTGCATCAGCAGAAAGGAGTAGAGCAAATACTGGAACAAGAAATGGTCAGTTTACTCCCATCTGAGGTGTGAAGCGTGCAGGGGGCGTGGCAAAGACTGGGCTTGGTGCTCTGCCACTTTTCCCCATTGTTTTCGTGTCTTTCCTCTTCCTGTGGTCCCTTCCCTTCAGGAACACTGCGCCAAATATGGTCATGCAGTTGCCCAAAGCCCCACCTCTGATGAGCCTTTCTCTTATTCCATTTGGGAAAGCAGTGTCACTAGTAAATACTCATTTAACGACGACTCTGTTATACATGATAACAGATGTGCAAGAGCAGTGCTCCTAGGAGTGGCTCATTTTCCCTCCCTGTGCCTTTGCTTCCTCTTTGGTGACTATAGTGTTTGAGCTGAAATGTAGACCGTCAGGGCTGGAAACAAGCTTCAGTGTAGGTGTGAGATTTAGGGTGTAACATTCCAGATAGCTAAATCTCAAGTGGAATTTCTAGTCAAGATGACCCTTGGGGGTGGGTGAAAGGGAGCAGCAGTCCCCTCCCCGTGCTCCAGCTGTAAGAGCTGCACTTTGGGGCAGCACTGAAAGCAGCCTTGGGAACCCAGTCCCGCTGAGGAGGCTTTCTGTATAGTGGCTTTGAATACTGTTGACACCAAGTCCAGGCAAATCAAAGCCCCTGGTGGCAGCCATGTGGCTCCTGGAGTTGGGCCTTAGGTTCCAGACAGACAGTTGTTGAGGGGGACGCAATGGATCAGCTTCAAACTCCTCAAGTCCCTTAGAGAAGAAAGAGGGGTTTGTGTCTCCAGTCCTCTATCCAGTTGATTCTTGAACCATCCAATACACCTCTGGCCACCCGATCCCTGATCACGCCTAACAGGTTGCTTTTCCCCTTTCACATCTCCCACCCAACTCCTCTAACTGCTCTTGATTGCCTGCGTCCAGCCGCATCTGTTTTGGGTTTCCCTCTTGACCTCTTATTGATAAGGATGTCTTTGCATCAACAGTTTTTATTCCCTCCCCACCTTTTTCACTGTCCATCACCTCCAATTCCATGTTAGCCAGTTTAGGTTCTGTGGCCCATCACAGTCAATCTCTTGCCTCTCCCCTCCACCACATGGGCCCAGTCCTAATTTCCCTCGTATTTCACAGCCACCCTATCTCTATCCTTTGCTGGACCTGCATTCACTGCCTAAATCCTGTGTTCATTAGCTTTCCATCACTTTAACAAATACCTGATAGAACCTGCTGATGACGAGAAAAGGATTATCGTGGCTCACGATTTTGGAGGTGTCAGTCTATCATTGACTGGCCCCATTGCTTTTAGGCCTATGGCAAGGCAGTGCATCATGGTGAGTAAGGTATGGCAGGGAAAAGTCAATCACTTCACAGGATATGAAGAAGAGGAAAGGAAACTGCTGGTGTCCCACAGTCCCCTTCATGGGCTCTAGTGACCTCGGAATAGGCCCTGCCACTTAAGTGTTCCACATCTCCCAGTGGCACCATGCTGGGGAGCAGGTGTTTAACACAGGTCTTTGGGAGCCTTCCAGATCGAGACTGTAGTGACTTGGAGCTTTAAATGTAAAAGTGCCCTTGTAGTCCTCTTTTCTTCTCTAGCTATGTTTTGTCCTGAGTTTAATTTCAGTTAGAAACTTGACTTTGAATTCTGTCCCTATGTTAATTAACGATTCTCAAAATTTTTTCCTCTGTCTTGAGATATGGATTGACTTACTTGACGTGCCCACATGACTGAGGGGCAACTCAAACTTAATGTGTCCAAAGTTACACTGCGTGGTCTTCTTTTCAATAAAATCCTGACCTTGAGCTTGGTTCATAGTTAAGCATTTTCCCTGACCCATCTGGAGGTTCATGTGGTCTGGCTTCTTGCACTGAGGGCATAGAGGAGGTGTGGTCCTTGTGGGCTTCTCTCCTTGTTCTGTGCTATTCTTTCACCCATCCTCCACCATCTGGCCTTTGGTTCGAGGAGTGGGGAGGGAAACTGCAGTTAAGTGCTGTCATGAGAGGCAGGTGCTTCTGGTTGGCCCTCTTGGATCTCAGAGGCCCCACTGGGGAGGATCCTCCACAGGACTTGTGCCTCGTGCAGACTTGTTCCTCCAGGCAGCTGTCCTTGTCTCCACTTTTGGTTCCCTCTGGAGCATTCCACACGGACTCCCTTGGGGTCCCACCCCTTTCTTTGTCCAGTTTCCTTGAGAACTGAAAGTGATTCCAGGCCAGCTTGCCTGAATAGCCCACGCACCTTAGATATACATGAAACCCTCATTCTTTCTTTGCCCCGACAGACTCTGGAATGCAAGTCAGTGCCAACATAGCTGCCCTCCTTTGTTCTGATGGCAACAGTCAGCCAGCTTGTCTCTCACCTTCTAGATCCCTGTTGTCAACAAGAGTTTTCTGCATTGGTGGGATGTTCTCCGTCTGTACTGTCCAGTGTGGCAGCCAGTGGACACTGGTTGAAGAATTGGATTGTCATTGTATTTCATCTAATTTTGACAATTAAATATACAGGTGTTTAACACAGAGGGAAAGATCAGTGTCAGTGTTTGATTTAGATTTAGAACAACTCTAGATTTTCAGGCTGGGGGCTGGATATCTCTACAGGCTCCCTAACTGCTGGGGATGTATTTCAAGCTTGGAGTTGTCCTACTGCTGTCCTTCCTTCACTGGAGTTCAGGGACAAGAACCCACACCTTCTCTTTGGGAAGAAAGGAATATGGAACTCTCAATAAAGTTCTCTCAAAAGAAATCCCACTTATTCCTCAAGACTTTATACCATCCTGGTGGCTCACGAATTCATTGTGTAGCCAGTTTTCATCACTTTTGCAAATTTAGGTGATTTTATTCAGACCTCTCCTTGACACCTGATACTGTCTTTTCTCATTAGGATGTTTGAGTGTACTGTTACACATAACACTTGGTTTTGATTCTTTGAACTTGACTCCTTTCGACAGTTCATCTAAGTGCAGTGATTCAGTTTGTCTTTGTGATTGATTGACTTCACTTAGCATGATGTCCTCAAAGTTCGTCCACAGCGTTCCATATGATAGGCTTTCCTTTTCTTCGTAAGGTGGAATAATCTTCTACTGTGTGTAAATGCCATATTTTCTTTATTCATTTATCCTTAGGTGGACATTTGAGGTTTTTTATTTTTCATATCTTCTTGGCTACTGTGAATAATACTACTGTGAACATCTTGGGCAAATATCACTTCAAGCTCCTGCTTTCAGGTCATTCAGAAATGAGATTGCTAATCATATGGTGACTCTTATTTTTAGTTTTTTGAGAAATCTTCATAGAGTCATCCAGAGCAGTATTCTGCCATCCCATCATTTGTGCAGGAGGGTTTCAGTCTCTACGTCCTCATCAACATTCGCTGTTTTCTGTTCCTTTTATGGTGGCCATCACAGTGGGTATTCAGTGATGCTTCCTTGTGGTTTCAATTTGCATTTCTTTAATGATTAGTGATGTTAAGCATCTTTCCATACGCTTCTTGACCTTTTGTGTATTTTCTTTGGCGACACCTTCTCAAGTCCTCCATCCATTTTTAAATCAGATTATTTGTTGTTCTAGAATTTATCTCTGATCTCCTGTCTTTCCCAACACATCCTGGCCTTTGAGATTTATTGGTGCACCCTTCACAGTTTGCCCTTTGTGCGTCTGCTCCTCAGCACAGCCGCTCCCCTGCTACAACCATCATCTTAGCGGGACGACTGCTCTGGTTGGTTTCCCACAGCAGCCATCGTGTACCATGGTGGAGGTGCCCTGGGCTCCATTTCCTCCTCAGCCTCTGCCTCTTGTCCTCCCACTGCTCGCTAGAGGGCAGCTGCTCAGACTTCATCACGGTTGCTGCACACAGGGAGGGTATACAGCCTCAGGACCTAACCTTCCTACCTCATTGTCTTGGTTACTTTTCTCATTGCTGGGACAAAATACCTGATGCCCAAAATGAAGGAAGGAAAGGTTTATTTAGCTCACAGTTTGTGGAGGTTTCAGTCTATAATCAGCAGGCTCCAAGGCAGGGTGACATGACTAAGGGTCAATCGTTCATGACAGCTGTGGCAAATACCACGAATGACCATAGCAAAAGGGCAAAGGGGAAAAGCATGCCTCCTTCCCTCCCTTATATTGTATGCTGGCTCCCTGCCCCTAGAAAAATGCAGCACTCACACTGCCAACCCCAGCGCTAGACAACAAACCAGTCACAAATGCTAGACTCAGCCTCCTCCACAACTGCATGAAGCCTTGAGGGGACACCCAGACACAAACCATAACATTCCACCTCTGGCCCCCCAATGACTCATGCACATCCTTTATGCAAAATACATTTAGTCCATCTCCAAGAGTTGCCAAAGTCCTAACAGTTTCAGCATTGCTGAAGAGTCCAAGTCTCAAGTCTCCTCTGAGAGCTACGGCAAACTCTTAGCTGTGAGCCCGTGTACAAATGAAAGCAAAGATAAACACTTCCAACATGCAATGGCACAAGATACACATTATCATTCCAAAAGTTGCAAACGGATATGGAGGAATGGGACTAAAGCAAGTTCGGAATTCATCAGGACAAACCTTAAGCTCTGGAGTTCCATGTTCAGTATCTGAAGCAATCTGGTTGTGAGCTCCAAAGGGCTTGAGTGACTCCACCCTCATGGCACTTCTGGTGTGTGTAGCTCCCACAGCTTCTCTCTTGGGCTGGCTTTGCTCCCTCCTTGCAAGTTACCTTAGATGATCCACACTTCTGGCTTTTCCAAACTTCTGGGTTCTCCACTGCACCTTTGGCTTCACACTCATGGCTTCACATATTTGCCTCTCAGGAGCACACTGCCTGGGCTCCCAGGCCTTCTCAAGTCAGGGTGGGAGCCTTTTTAACCTCAGAACTCTTGCATTCTACTTGCACCTAAAACCAGTGCCACATGGATGATGCTAAGATCTGCTGCCTGTTGAAGCAGTAGCCAGGCTTTTCTCTCTCTTGGCTGTAGGGGTCAGGTGCCTGGATCGCTGAGCACTCTGAACCTGATTCTGAAGAACAGATTCTCTATGTTGCTGCCATTCTGGAACCTGGGGTGGCTGCCACTACCATTCTGGAACATGGTGCTCTGTGGCTTTCTCCTCAAAGCAAGGTCTTTCACTTTTGAACTTTTGAGGCTGCAAAGCATGGGAACCTGCTGCTGCTTGTGATAACCTAAGGCCATCTTTTTATATTCTCCAGTTCTTTCTCAACAATAGAGATCTCAGCTGTATCTTGCAGTCCACAACTTTACTGGAGCTTTTTTTCCTGGCCAAACTTACAACATTTTAAATCACCCTGCTTGGCTCTTTGCTCTTGATTCACAACATAAATCTGGTTAAAAGCCCCCAACAATAGCCATGCCGCTGCCTCAACATTTGTCTGTCTTGAAATTTCTTGTGCCAGATTAATTAATCCACCACCCTTAATCTCAGTCTCAGGCAAAGTCTCTGGACATGAGCAAAATGCAGACAAACTTTCTGCCAAGCCATAACACACATCTGGAGTCCAACAACCAATGCAGCCCTTCCTCCCAGCAGAAACCACACAA
>RJWT010019734.1:0-18271 GCA_004365215.1 Cuniculus paca | reverse complement strand
ATCTTGTTTCTCCATTAATTTGGAAAGAAAGTTTTGCAGGGTACCTCAGTCTGGGTTGGAAGTTGTTTTCTTTCAGGACTTGCAATACTTCACTCCAGCCTCTTCTTGACTTGATGGTTTGTGGTGAGAAGTCTGCCATGATTCTGATGGGTTTTCTTTTATAGGTGATCTGTTTCTTTTCTCGAATAGCTCTTAACATTCTATTCTTGAGTTGAATTTCTGGGATCTTGATTATTCTATGTCTAGGTGTAGATTTGTTTTGGTTATGGCTAGCTGGAGTTCTATATGCCTCACTTATTTGCCTCTATATGCCTCAATTCCTCTTTCCATGCTTGGGAACCTCTCAGAAATTATTTCTGTAAATAGGGTCCTGATGTCATTTGTCTTGACCCCTGCTTTTTCACTCACATTTTTAATTCTTAAGTTATGCTTCTTTGAGTTATCTAGCAGCTGTTGAATTATTACTTCCTGAGTCCTTGTTATTTTTAAGAGATCTTTCCTTTCGCAATCACAAGCTGCAAACCTGTCTTCAAGGTTTGAAAGTCTAGCTTCAGTTTCTTTCAAGTGATTTTGCCAGCTTTCAATGTAGTTTTTAATTTCCTGGATATCTCTTTGAATCTGTTTCATGCATTCTAAATCTCTCTTATATTGTTCATTCATGGTTTCCCTCATTTTCTTATGCTCCTCTATTTTTTTATCTGTGTCTTCTCTAGAGATGCTTGGTGTTTCTTTTATTATGGTTTTCATTTCTTCTTTTACCTGGGTTAGAATTTCTGTTCTAATTTCTCTTATGGCTTCATGAAGTTGTTTCTTCACTTCAGTTGACACCACTTCAGTCATTTCTGGTATGTGATTCTTGATCTCCTCTGTGTTTACCTCTCCTGGACTTGCACTGCTTGGGTTGGATGCCAGAGATTTCCCTCTCCCTCTTCATCTTAGCATATTCTTGATTTCTTCCACACACCTGGATAGTGTGGTCCCAGGGATCCCAGCACTGGCCACAACTTCTCCCAAGCGAGACTGTTAGGCCTATCTGGACAGTGCTGGCTACAGACATCTGACGGTGGGCACCCAAGCCTCTGCACTGAGCTGGATATGAACCCACCTGAAGTTTGCATGGGAGCAGTTCTGGCCAGGGATACAAATCTAAGCTATTTAAGATCCTAGCAATGTTGTCTGGAGTGCTCACGGGAGCAGAACTCAGTCCAAACAGCTTCCACAGGTCTGCCCAGAACCTGGAGCTGCCAGATGACTGGTTTTTCTGGTCAGTGCTGGCTATGGATATCTGATGGTGGGTGCCCATGCCTCAGACCTGAGCTGGGTACCAGCCAACAAGGGTCCCCAGCATTTGAACGGGAGTGTAACTGTCCAGGGCCTGTGGATCTAAGCTGTTTAGGAACCTCTGCAATGTCTGGAATGCACATCGGAGCAGAACTCGGTTCAAGCAATTTCCACAGGTCTGGCCACAACCTGGCACTGCTGGCAGAAGTGGGTAGCAGTCTTGGCCCTGGGTGTATCCTGCCCAACTCCAAAATGGTGCCTGGCCAATCACTGTCTCTTGTGGGGGGATCAATTCCCTTGCACTCACCACCAACCAGCGAAGATCTCCATGTCTGCCATTCTCTTTCACCCCCGTGCCTCTCTGCAGAGATCTCTGGGGTTGACCATGACTGTAACCGTGCATCTCCAGGCTCAACAGCTGTTCTCCCAGGGTGAGTCTGGCTCCAGGCTAATGTGTTGCCAGCCACCACTTTCTTCTTTGCTTAAATTCTTTTTATTCTCTTTGTGGGCTTCAGTTCATATTTTAGATTCTTCCTGGGTCTAGGGAACCCACTTCCTTCCTTCTTGTCCTCTCCATGATGTTGTATTCCAGCATCTGAACTGTTCCTCTCAGAGAGACTGTTTACTCTGCTGCTTACTGTTCCACCATCTTTGATGTTCCTCCTAGATTTTCTTTTCATATGAAGCTGAGTGCTAAGTGGTTGGTGAACTCAATATGAAGAAAAAAATCAGATCATCTTCCTTAGTCATTAACTCTTAGAATACATTCAGTCAACAAAACTTCTACAAAATGCAAGGAATGTCCTCTTCATCCCACTATCTCTTATTAGAGTAGAGGATGGGTTCCACTAAGAAATAAGTTAGACACATTTTTATTTTATTATTAAGGATCCAAATACCATAGGATATTTTGTTAAGTTTATTGGTACAATTTAGATATACATAATGATCACATTCATCATAGGAAATTTGTGAAAAAAGCAATACCACCAGATACTTTAAAATTTTAACATTAAACTAAGAAACTAATGCCAAATATTCAAAACTACATGCACAAAAACTAGAAGAAATGATAGATAGAAATTATAGATAGATTAAAGAGCACTGCTCAAATATGAAATAGCAATTCATTGAACATGCCTAAATTAATTCTTGATCAAAAAAGTAAAACGATTTTTCTTATTCAGCAATTCAAAACTGATTATAACTACACACATGCAATTTGGAGGAAGAAAGACTGGATTAGGGTGGTGACTATTGCATTCCAAAAGCAAGGTCCTATGGTTAATACATTGTGTCAACTTGAGAAGTTTAGAAGTTTAACTGAGAGACTCAACAGGGAGCCAGGGTTCCTACTTTGTAAATATCCTCATCCTGTGCAAAGGAGAGCAAGGATATTTTGTGAGTGCTACACCCACCCTGGGAAAGGGTGGTGGTGGCCTGTGTACAATTTGAGGGTAGAGAAGAGGCTTGGCTTTTGCTCTTTTGCTCTGGCTGCTGCCTTGAAGTGCTGTCCCTGTGCCATGCCACCCTGCCTTAAACCCAGCTGATTATGGACTGAAATCTCCAGAAACTGTGAGCTAAATAAACCTTTTCTTCCCTAATTTTGGGTGTCAGGTGTTTGTCTCAGCAACGAGAGACAAGTAACCAAAACACAAGGCGTTACATTAATCTTTGGAAGATGGAGAGTTGGAGATGACCATGAGAGTCCTAAATTGGTCCTTTAGTGGAGCTGAGGGACTCTTCCTCAAAGCAGAAAGTGACAAAGATCATTTCATGAGTTAGATGACTTATAAATAACCTAAACTCAAATACTCTAACACTAAGCATGTTTGCTATCTGCTGTTTCACCCCTCCTGCCAATCCCACACAAAGAATAAAAGCACTACGCGTGTCTTCAGCACTAACAAAATGCCAGACATTGTGTTAAATTCTTCCATTGTTTTACATTTAATCTTCCTTACAATCGCATGTGATAAGGACTAATCCTATCTTAAATTGACAGATGAGGACAACCAGAATTAAGAAACAACTTGTCCAGAATTATACTCTTGGTACATGAGATTTCCATCTCAATCACACCCCATGTCATCAGCTGACAGAGTCAGAAACCCAGCTCTGTTCTCCGGATCCTGTTCACAGAATCAGTTTCTAGGCTCTCAACTCTTTCTGAAATTCATGCCTTTCTTTTCGTTTACTGCCATTGCCAAACTCAAATTTTCATTTTCCTTGCCCTAAGGATAATAATCTCCTACTTAATTTTTCTATTCTTTTTCTTTTCCATTCTAATTTCTGTACCACCCTGACATATCCTTACTTTTGTTTTCTTTCCTTCCTTTTTCCTTTCTCTGAAGTTTCCCTCTTCTGTGCTGTTATTCCTACTCAACATTATTTACTCATTTGTGCACCATTAATATAGAACTCATGCCACTGAGGCTCAGATCTCCAGGTATTTCCACAACCCAGAATGTTGGTCCTACTACTAGGCTATTAACTTCCTGTAGACAACACTTTGTCTTACTTATGCTTCATTCTCTCAATTATTCATTCATTATATATATATATATATATATATATATATATATATATGAATCATCCTCCTTACCCCAGACAATAAGATATTTTTGAATAATGATAGTAATGATGATAATGATATCTTGTCTTTTAATGATAACATACTCAATAATTCTGTGATGTAAATTTCATTACCTTCATTTCCACCAAGGAAATTGCAGAGCTTAGAGGCAAAGGTACAAATTCTCAAGGAAGCCATCTTGGTCACATACCTCGGACTGTATTAGGTATCAATGATTCAATAATTGAATTTAAAATAAAGAAGTAGATAAATACTTAAAAGAGTCTGTCTTTCTTAAGAACCAAAGAGCAGCAGGAACAATATAGTGGTGATCGAGGAACCTGAATGTTAGAGTAAGACAGTCACAAGACTGCAATCCCTGATCCACTAATCAACCACATGATCTCAAATAAGTGCCTTATTTCTTCAAACTTCATTTTAAAATCTTGAAAATAAAGACATCATTTGTATTAGAAACCAATTATTATCATAATGATTGCACAGGAATGTAATGGTGATCAGTATTAAGTTCTTCAATGCAAAATTGTAAATTATCTAGTTAGAACTACCAGTGTCATTATTGCCATGTAACACATATTTTATCATTGTTGTTATTGTTACTTTTACGGAGAGCCAATAATAAGTATATCTGAAAGTGACCACTAAACACATAGAAGAAGGGTCCCTCCATGTTTCAGCACAGTTTCAAAGCTATAAAATACAGACCTGAAGCAAAAACATCTGCTAAATCCTTCTACCTAAAAGTAACATCTGCTGGGGTTTTAGTTCAGTGGCCTAAGAGCCTGCCTGGCAAGAATGAGGTTGTGAGTTCGATCCCTGGTGCTGCAAAAAAAAAAAAAAAACTGGAAATAGAAGCAACATCTACATAAAGTAAGGCTTTTTGGAAGATCTATATTCTTTTCTTTCTTCATAGAATTGCTACACCTAGAAGAATTAGAATGAAAACAATCACTAATTTAAGAAATAGGTTGAAATCATGGACAATACTACTTACCCTAAGTATCTCCATTATCATTGAAATAAAGAGAAAAAATATTTTAATCCTTGGAATTATTTGCTCAAGAGAGAAGGAAGAATTTTACACAACTCTGAATATGAAGAAGGAATTTCTGGAACTTACAGAAGACTTTTGGTTAAAGGATCAATTAACTAGCATACATGTACAAATTGGCCTGGGATGCCAATCAGCCTGCCATGTGGTTTGCAATGTGATGTTAAGAACAAAATGGCTCATTGCCCAGAGCTGAGGCTGTGTGTAGTGGGTGGATAAGCACGTGGCCCTTCTTCTTCTCTTCCCATCAGGTACGATCAATTCCTCACTAGTGGTCAGTTTCCCAATGAGCAAACAAGGTCTGCTTCTTGACACACATTCCACAGCCAGGCCAGACTATAGGACACAAAAAGTCAAATTATGCCAAAAAGAAATTAGAGAAGGCCAAGAAGCCACAAATTGTTGGGGTGGTGAAGGGTACTAGGGCAAACTTTGCTGAAAACCCAGTGCAAGCATTACTCAATTCTCTTTCATAAACACCCTTAGCATGGAAACATTTGATGGTTGGGCCTCTCCAGTGATCCCCAAGCAAATACATTGGGCCATTTGAGGTTTAAAGTGCAGGGTTTTATTTGGCTGTATCATCTGTGTATGTTTTACTGTTGTATTTCTTTTGGTTAATCTTTCTTCCTCCTGGGAAACAAGACATTCAGCAATAACAAACACTGTCTGTGGTAAGTCCCTAAAACTCCAGAGCAACAGATTGTGAAGCCTGCTGTCCATTCCAAATACGCATGCATTGTTTCCTTCCTAAACCATTTCTTATCTCCAGCTCTTTCTTACATATGTGTCATTTTTCTCTGGTTACCCACCACTCATTGTCCTTTGAAAAAAATGTTTTACCATTCACAGCAAATGCATTGCCCAAACAAAACCCAAAAACCTAGCTGATATGTAAATACTATTGACCTCCCTATAATAGGATAATCGTACCATTTTCTCACTGTTTTCCTGATGTCAAAATCTGTAAAGAAAATTTAAATATGTTTTAAATTATGATGTGTTTTGAATTTAAAGAAAGCTATGCAGAAAAACATTGCTACTTACACACTGTGTATAATCTTGGGACAAACAAGTCAGACATTATTAGAGGTATTTTTTGCTTAATATGAATTCACTTCTAAGATTGCTGAACCCAAGAAATTAATTAACTGAATTTCAGACTCAATCAAAAGACCAGATGCTCTAGAGGAAAATCCCATGATACCTACAGATACAAAGCAAGTTACACAGTTCAGCAATTGATGTCAGAATCAGTTGGGAGTGGAAGGGACTCTACTCTGATGATGATAGTATTTATCCCAGTTTGCATGATACCAGGTCTGACTTATGCCTGTTATTCTGGTATAATTATAATATTACTCTATCATTTTCAATGTACCCTCCTGGTTTGGTAGGAAATCATATGATTATGCAAAATCTGAATTCCAAGAAGGCACATTCTCTACCTTAAAAAGACAGCTTCTACTTGAATCTGACTAGTGGTAGTCATGTAGTAATGAAGACCTGTTTTTCCACAAGGGAAGTCAGATCTGGATTTTAGGTGCAATCCTCTAATTTTCAGGGTTAGTTCAACTGTCTGCTTTTTCCTTTGCATTTACTTCTTAGGACAAAACTTGTCTGATTTCTTCACATGCTACTAAAGTCAATTTCTTTTGACCTTGAAGTTCTACAATTTGGGGGCTTTGCCATTGTCCTTTTTTTGCTCCATTAGTTGAATGTCTAGCTTTACTCAGGACAGTCACGTCTACATTACCAGTCAGGTTCAATAGGTCTGGTTTGAATACTTGTAAAGGGACATCCATTATTAGTTAAGAAAATCAACAAAGAGTAGAAGTACAGTGAGAGATATGCTTCATTGATTTGCTGATATCTGTGATTAAGTCATTTTCTATTGCTGAAAATATTCACAGAGCAGCTGCTAAGTGTAATGCAATAAGTAGTCCAAGTCTTCAATTTATGCTACCATGAAGCTAATCATCATGAGACTGAAGTGTCATTGGCATTTTTATTCTGATTTTAAATGAAATTAGATGGAGGCTCAGAAAATTTATGCAATTTGATCCAAACCACATGGCTAGTAAATAATTGGGCCAGGATTAGTGCATAAGTTTGCCTGGCTTTGATTGCTTTGCTCTGTCTTCTATACTCAGATCTTTCACCAGGCAAAAATGTGCAGCTTCAGCACTTAGATTTTGCTCATATGAATATGTTTCACTAACCCATAGAGTTTCTAAATGATAAACTATCTATAAGAGAAGTTTAAAGATTGAAAGAAGAAAGCAACCAGTAATGGTACCAAATGGCTAGGAATTCCTATTTAGTAACATCAAGGCAGGTTGATAGTGCTAGAAAATATAATCTTAATACTAATATTTTAAGTTTAGGATAACTGATGATATTGCTGATTCAGTTAGGGTTTTTAGAAGATGCATATGAGATAAGGACTTTTTGGTAAGTAATTATTTGAGGAATCATCCTTATTCTCTGTAAGAGTATGAGGACACCAGGAGAAGGTAGGAGACCAGCTAAGCAAAGATGAGCTTTGAGGTTAAGTCTAGTCTCCTAATCTCATAAGGTATTTGGAGCTTGCATCTTGCCTAATAGAAAGAGGACTGCATTCTACTGCCCCTACATCATTGTCTCTGTCTGCTGGACTCCCTGGCATCTCTGGTGACACCACAAACCAAGGGTGGTCCTCCAGAGAAGAGCACAGGGGCGAGCCCTTGGCAATTAATACTTGTGCAACCAGGTGCATGTGACCTGTGGAAAGATGAAGATAACTAGGGAAGAAGGAGGTGAAGATTTGGGAAATGCTACTGATAGTGGAAGACTATTGTTTTTTCAGTAAAGTTGTATTTTCTTTTTGAGTGGGAGATTTTCAAAATTTTCTGAATCCATACTATCTTTTATGATCTCCAGCATCCAACTTTCCCCCTTCTATCCATTTTAGTTCCAGAGATGTGTATCACAGCTAATCAATGTATAAAATGAATCCATACACTATGAATTCTTGGTTTCTAATAATATTCATTCCAAGATATCACAGTGCAACAAAAATAATTCAGTCAGTATCTAGGATATTACAATCTGTGGCTTTCTCATATTATACAAGTGAAAAATTGCTATTGAATATAGAGAAAACTATTTTCCATTTCTCTTAATAAGATGATATTTTGGGCCAGGGATATAGCTGAGTGGTACAGCATCTGTCTGGCAAGTGCAAGACTATGAATTCAATTCCTGGTACCTACAAAGAAAAAAAAAAAAAAGAAGAAGATGTCTGTACAAACATAGAATTAGTTTTCTCAATATAGCCCCCCAAAAATTCTATGTGCATATTGTATCACTGTGAAAAATGATATTTATTGTAAATTTCATATAAATTGCTATGGTTCATATACTATCTTAAATGCAGTGTATTATAATGACAATGAACTTTTTAAATTCAGAAATCGAAACTTCCAGGAAGATTGAGGAATAGTAAGCAGCAGAGTAAACACACTCTCTGAGAGAAACAGTCCAGATGCTGGAATATAGCATTATGGGGAGGACAATAAGGAAAGAAGTGGGTTCCCTGAACCCAGGAATAATCTAAAATGTGAATTGAAGCCCAGAGAGAATAAAAAGAAAAACTTTTTAAATGAAGAAGGTGGTAGCTGGCAGTGCCTTAGCCAGGAGCCGGACTCACCCTGAGAGAGGAGCTGATGGAACCTGGGAACACACGGTCACAGTAACAGTGGCTGCTGGCTACCCCAGAGGTCTCTGCAAAGAGAAACAGTGGTGGAAGAGAGCAGCAGACACAGAGGACTGCACTGGCTGGTGGTGAGTGCAGAGGACTCAGTCCTCCTGCGGGAGAGAGTGATTAGCTGGGAGCCATTTTGGAGTCAGGCAGGATAAGCCAAGAACCAAAAATGCTGCCAGCTTCTTACAACAGCTCCAGGTTGGGTGCAGACCCATGGAAATTGCTTGGACTCAGTACCACCCCCAAGTGCATTCCAAAGACCATTGCTTAGGTTCCCCACCAGCTTAGGTCCATAGGCCCTGGCCTGCTCCACCCTTGTACACACTCCAAGGGCCCTTATGGGCTGGTACCCAGCTCAGTCCAGAAGCACAGGCACCCAACATCAGATACCTGTAGCCAACACTTGCTAGAAAAACCAGTCTTGCTTCAGAGAAATTATAGCCAATGCTTGAAGTGCCTGGGACCCCACTACCCACAAGTCTGGAAGAACCCAAGAATATGTCAAGATGAAGAAGGAAAAGGCAGTCTCTGCAATCCAACCGAAGCAGCACAAGTCCAGGAGAGGTAAAAACAGAAGAGATCAGGAGTGGTACACATGAAGTGTCTGAAGCGATGTCAACTGAAAAAAAGACACAACTTCATGAGGCAATAAAAGATTTTAAAACAGAAATACTATCCCAGGTAAAAGAACAAATGAAAATCATAATAAAAGAATTGCTGAGCACCTCTAAAGAAGACATAGAATAAAAAAATAGAGGAGTATAGAAAAATAAGGGAAATCATGAATGAACAATATAAGATAGATTTAGAATGCATGAAACAGATTCAAAGAGATATCCAGGAAATTAAAAACTACATTGAAAGCTGGCAAAATCACTTGAAAGAAACTGAAGCTAGACTTTCAAACCTTGAAGACAGGTTTGCAGCTTGTGATCACAAAAGGAAAGATCACTTAAAAATAACAAGGAACCAGGAAGTAACAATTCAACAGTTGCTAGACAACTCAAAGAAGCATAACTTAAGAATTAAAAATGTGAGTGAAAAAGCAGGGGTCAAGACAAATGACATCAGGACCTAAATATAATTCACGAAAACTTCCCAAGCATGGGAAAAGGAAGTGACATTCAAATAAGTGATGCATATAGAGCTCCAGCTAGCCATAACCAAAACAAATCTATACCCAGACATATAATAATCAAGATCCCAGAAATTCAACTCAAGAACAGAATACTAAAAGCTGTTAGAGAAAAGAAACAGATCACCTATAAAAGAAAACCCATCAGAATCATGGCAGACTTCTCACCACAAACCATCAAGTCAAGAAGAGGCTGGAGTGAAGTACTACAAGTCCTGAAAGAAAACAACTTCCAACCCAGACTGATGTACTCTGCAACAGTTTCTTTCCAAATTAATGGAGAAACAAGATACTTCCATGACAAAGAACAACTCAAGGAATTCATGACCACAAACCAACCCTACAAAGATTACTAAAGGACATCATAGAGAGAGATAAAAAGAGCCACAGTCTCAGGAACAATGGCAGAGGGGGACCATCAAGCAGGGGCAGTCAATTGAATGGAGGGGAAAAAAAGGGAGCCAATGGCAGGAAAATAGCTTGGCAGAGACAATGCAGTTCAAGATGGCCATAACCATTAATGTAGATGGCCTCAATGCACCAATAGAAAGAAACAGAGGCAGAGTGAATCAAGAGACAGGATCCATCAAGATGCTCTGTACAAGAAACACATTTAACTAGAAAGAAAATTCATAGACTGAAAGTCAAAGGAGAGAGAACAATGCCCTATGTGACACGGAGCCAGAAAAAAAGTAGGGGTAGCTTATCCATCAACTGCAGAATGGATAAGAAAGACATGGCATTTTATGTGGAGGAAACCTACTCAGCTATAAAGGAAGATAACGTCAAGGCTCTTGTAGGTGGAAGGATGCAACTTGAGATCATGCTCATGGATGAAATGGTTCAGAGTCATGTGGGTGAATTTCATGTTGTCTCCCTAGTATAACAAACTAAAGGAGATAGTGGGATCCAAAATGCACAATACATATTGGGAAAGTGAAAGGGGAGGAATCATCTAAAAATGGAAGGCAGTGGCCACTGTTAGTCTATTATCATGATTTGAAACTCATATTGCCTTCATTGTTCTGATTAGTTTTTTTTTATTCTGTTTTGTTTGATTTTATTATACTTGATCACATGGACAACCATTTCAAAGATAACAAAATATACAATTGCAGCCATTGAGGATGTCCAATTATCTTGTTTAGAAACCCTGTATCACTTTCATTGTTTTGTTTTGAAGTGATTTTACTCTATTCTTTGCCATTTGATTGTATTATGCCTGAAAATAACAAGAAGCATTATGGTAGCCACTGCTGTTTTTCTAGTATCTTGAAATTTTATATTGCTTTCATTGTTTTCTTTTTTTACTGGTTTTATTCTGTTCTATTTTGTTTGATTTTATTTATCCCCGATGACATGGGCAGTTATTTTGAAGATAACAAGGGTCATTATGTTAGCCATTATTGATACCATTTTACCCTGTTTTGAAGTCTTGTACATGTTCATTGTTTTGTTGTGATTGACTTCCTTCTGTTTTATTTTGTTTGGTTATATTTTCTTCAAAAAAAATTCAAAAATCACATTCTATTTCTAATTTTTCTTCAATAAAATCAAGTAAGTAGATATTCTGCAATTTTTTTTTTACTGTTGTACTTTGGCAACATAAAAATGAGTTAGCACAGTTTGCTCCACTATGTTTGATATTTTCAGATTGTTAACCTCTTTGCTTACAATAGTGAACCTGGATGTGGAACCCAGCATACCTTCTAGTTATTCAGAAGCTAGAGGGAGATTTAATGGTCTATATATGGCAGTGTGGGTAAAAGCAATGTTTTTTATCAGGAGCAGAGGAGGGAGCCTCTCAGCAGAAGAGTAGGTGATTTCATAATTCACCAACATGGAGGCAAATTTTTCTGATGTTATTATTTCCAAGATATGCAATTCTAACTTTAACGCTTTCCTTTGATAAAATTTTTGAGTCCTTGTTAGATATGCTCAGGGTTTCAGAGATAAAAGAGTCTGCATTAAAATTTCTTCAAGTACAACCTTACAAATTTGAACTGAAGTCTATCCACCTTATAAAAGCTTTATGGGCACACTTATCTCAATGTTCTTACCACTTCCTGGAGCAGTTCTGCAAGTTCTCTTCAGCTATGTCTTCGGTTGTGCTGCCATGTCTATGTTGATGTCCTGAATCAATTCAGAATGTTTACCTTTTATATTCATTTTGACTTTAAGGAACAGCCAGAATTTCCATGTTGCCAAATCTGTTGAACAAGGTTTTTATTTGACAGAAATTGCCATAAACATTTTGAATCAATTCAAGACATTGAGACAGCCACAAAACTGCACTCACTAAAGAGAACTGCCAGAAAATATTAAGAACAATGGGATAAGTGTGTTTGAAGGGAAAGGAGTCTTTTGAAGCAAATTAAAACCAGTGTGTTTTTACTGTAATCTTTTTTTTTATTTCTCATTTAAATATTTTGAGCACACCTCATATTTTCATTGCTAAATTTTGATAAATTTACTGAAAAGCTTTGGAAAGAAAATTGTAACAATCTACCTTTGGCTCATGTGCATGCTAACCATTCTATCCCCAGCTGCCCTCCCTCCAGTCACCCTATTCTTACCCTAAAACAACCAGCAAATCAGAGTGTGCCCAGTAGTGATCTATGTATATTCTCTCCATAATGTGGATGTTCCTAATCTTTAGAATAAGATCCGTGTGTGTGCACAATGAAGTAAATACTGTATATTATTTGGTTCTTTGATAACTAAAGACAAAGTGCCTGGTAATGTGCCACATAAAGTAGGAATTTCATTGTTGGTGATAAGAGTAATCATGGCAGTTTCATAAACACACCAAATATTCCTAGCCTGAGGCTTTTTAATCAGAGCATATATTCTGTCTGCAATGCTGTTTCCACCACTCTACTGCTCCTCGAGGTTTCCCGTAATTTTGCTCCCAGCATGGGCTTTATTCTTCCAGGAAACCTGCCCTAAGCACAGGAGACTGAGACCTATTCCTAGACTTTGGGGTTTTACAACCATCGTCGTTGTATTGATAATGTCTGTAGACCCTTGGAGGGTAAGGAGTACGTCTTGCTTGACTTCGCATTTCCAAATACTAGTATGATGCTTAGAATGATACGATTTCTAAATATGTATTTTTGATGGATTATGGACAGTGATAAACAATTGGCTCATGAAATGTCATCAGGTTGAAAATATACAAAGGATTAGACTTATTCAAGTCACTCTGTGTAATGTTTCTTGTGGAATTCTCTTCCACTCCTCTGTAGCTTTCCACAACTCTGAACCTAGCTTTTACTTTTGGCCAATGTCTTCTCAGTGTGGCATATCTCAATTTACTCAGGCTATTTGATCCTGTATATCCTCATACGACTTCAGGGACTGTACCACAGACCAAACCAATAACTGCTATTATATCTCTAAAAATTCTGGTACATGCACCCTGGTTTTCATCCTGCTCAATCTTAGTAAGACTTTGACAACTCTATGATACATGTCATCTGCTTCTCCAAAATATATTGAAATGATGCCCTTTACTGTTATATCTAAACTTCTCCTGGTTTTTGATGAGTAACCGAGAAATGCCTTTATCTATCTGATATGCATAACTCCCATTTCATTGGTTTAGCACACATTTTTCTCATTCATGGTTTTCACAATCATGTCTGCTATCATGTCTTTTTCTAACTTATTTTGAGTCTTTTTACAAACTCATTCATACAATTTCAGTGCATTCATTTATCATTTTGAATGATGTATCTTTGTTGGAAATATATTTTTCTTCGTGATTTGTGCCATTGAGTCTTCTTGATTGGATTGTTCTCATTATGCAAATAGTTTTAATCAAACATCAATTGAATGTTGTGGTAAATTGCAGATGAATATGACCATAATATTTTTCCCATTTCTGTGAGCATTTTCCTTTGTAATGGGACTTAGAGACTTTTCTCCTTGAGAGGTAGAGGCTAGCCAGGCTTGGTGACATATGTCTATAATCCCAACTACAAGAAAGGCTGAGGCAAGAGGATTGCAAGTTCAAGACCAGGCTGAGAAATTTAGAGAGACCCTGTCTCAAAATAAAAAATTTTCGGACTAGGAACATAACTCAATGGTAGGCCACTTCCATAGCAAATGTGAGGACCAGGGTTCAATATCCACTGCTATAAAAAAAATAGAATTTCCCAATTCATAAACTTGTGCTGCAATTTGAGTTGATAAATATGGCAGGAATGATGATCGAGGACCTCTGAATGTTGGCCCCAAGAGACCTACATCTTCTGTTCTCATCCTCTCAGAACACTGTGCTAAAACTACCATGTAAAGAAGCTTGACCAAACCACTCAAGGAGAAAAGATCTCATGGAGTAAAGAGAACCATTTCCATTAAGGTCCACAGACCACCCAGTTGGCAACGAACACCAAACATCAACAACATGAAGTAAGTCATCCCACCACCCAAACCCACTGTAGTCACAAAATGACTACAATTGCATGAATAACTCCAATTGAGAACAACTCCAGTTGTTAACCCTCATGGTTATGATGATCATTAAGCCAGTCAAATTTGGAATGGTGTGTTACATACCCATAGATCATAGAAAATAGTCATACCAATAGATAATACACAATAGTTTTCCAAAGAAATGTAAACTTTTTGTTGTTTTAACCAAATCCAAAACCATTTCAAACATTTTTGGAAAGTCTCGAAGTTCACAATGTATTTTTAAATCCATGCCTTTACTCTTCATTTTTACTCTGTATGAAGGAGGCAGAGCAGGGACTATAACCATCCTCATTAACTGGATGAAGGCACTTAACTTGGGACACCACCTAACTACACAAGGACCTATAGTAACAGAGGACAAGGTCAGATCATGACCTAATCCTCTTTACTCTTTGCAGTGCTACTTCCCAGTCCCTCTGCCTCAATGGAATAGCATCACTTTAAAATTGCAGGACAGAATTAAAGCTAGATTTGCATTTACTAAAATCTTTGATTATGAATTTTTAAAAGCCCAATCTTCAGCATGATTCATGTTCACTTTTCACTATTACCTTTTTTTATAAAAAGATATCTATATGCATCTTAAATAAAATTTAGCTCTAAAGTTTCTGATTCATTTTTGATCAAATTTTTATTTAGCAATCATTCTTTGTTGTGCAATAGTGCCTTTGAACCATTTTATAAGCCATGTATACCTTTTATCTTTGGATTATCCAGACATCTTACCAAGGAAATTCAAAATTATATTTCACACTTTTTGTACTAGGTTCAAAATGCAGTGTGTTTCCAATCTGGATTTATTTTTGCTGATGTCAATGAAAGGGCGGTTTAATTGTGTACCCCAAAGAGGAAAATTACTTCATATAAATTTATTCTTATCACATGTTGCTAAATGGGCTTTGGGAGCTTGATTTGAATTCTAATAAGGTGATCACTCACAAGCTATGAGAGCAGTCACTATTTAAATACTAATTTGGAGGAAGGCACATTAAGAACAAAATCTTAAGTAAACATTATTGAGCCAGCAATGAATTATTTAAAATAAAAGCAAAACTGTATTAGGCATTTCTAAACCTTAATTTGTAAGTTATATGTATTTAGTATCCCATCTAAATGAAAGGGGAATTTTGGTAATCTATCCAGAATTAAATGGCATAACATTAATTTCACATCTACTATGTGCCTGAAGTTGTTCCTACTACAAGATATCTGTTTAATTCTCTGTTCATATCCTCAGATTCTCTTTGTTATATTATGCAGTTAACCAACACAATAAACACTTAGAAATAGTACTTGTCCCTCAACCTGCCACCATCAGATACATTATGATGGGTATTAAAACAGTTCATGTGAACCTATGGAAAGAAATGAATCTCAGAATAGAGGATATCTAGTTATGCAAAATTTCTGTAAAAGTAAATCTAATCTCTAATATGGATCCATGTTGCTATCATCATTAGATTTTACAAAGAACACTCAGTCAAAATTATTCTTGATGTGTTTCTAGAACAAACCACTTTGCTTTGGTTGGATATGCAGTTCTACCTCATTTTAAAAAATCTTATGATGGGCTGGGGATTTAGGTTAGTGGCCTAAGCACCTGCCTGTCAAGCATAAGGTCATGAGTTCGATCCCTAGTGCCACAAAAACAAAAAATCTGATGAAATAGTCACTCCTTGTTTATATTTCCAGTCTCCAGCTGTGGAAACTGAGGCAGAAAGACATTAAGTCTTATGGTCACGGAGGTATTAAATGATGTATTCAAAGTTAGATATGTGGTATCAGACACCTCTCCCCAACTTGTCTACCCTTGGTGAACTCAAGATGCTTGTGAAGACAAATATGATACTATGCATAAAATAGTTTGCAGATCACAATGTGCAGAACCAATGAATTCTATCATTTTAACCAAAATGTAAGAAAGACAACAATGGGTTTTAAATATACAAACACAAGTTTGCAAACAGTACAAACTACTTATTTGAAACTACCTATTGAAAAACAAAGAGATTAAAAATAAGGAAACTATAGAAAACAGAGGAAGACTGACTTTTAAAATGTTTTAGGTATAATTGTCTCTGCTTCCCCCAAGTATTTATTAGATACTCAGTAGAAGTACATTTATGAGATTAATTGTAGGGCTCATTTAGATGGTACTACTTTGAAGACTGTACTTAAGCATATACTTGGGGATAAATTTTCTTTCTCATCTTCACTCACTATAATAGTTTCTTTTTTTTCCTCTCTGTGAATCTCATTTTTATATGCTTTTTTGGAATATTAGGCTATCCCCACCTATGGAAATTCCACTTTACCAGTTTGGATCAAATAGCAGCTGGGTTTAGTAACTCCATAAAGAAGACAGAAACCAACTACTGATGGTACCGTTTCTAAAATTTATGGTACAATAAAACTGTGTCATTTTAGAGGGATAAAATATTTCAGTATTCATCATAACTCTGTTATACAAGGTAAAATAGTACAAAATATTTTAGTATTTGAAATGAACAGAACTAATGTCTTTGATGCCCTCACTAACTACCAGCTTGGCCCCAGACAAATCACTGGAAAGTCAGCTTCATTTTCTTCATTAGACAAAAACAGAGTTAATGAGATAATACCTTATTCGTCTTTAGGAAGGAATTAAAATGATATGCCTTATGCATCACAGGCCTTCTATAGTTTTTCTCCCTTCCTGTTGGTTCCCTTCCCCACCTCTCTCCTTCTTTCATCTCTGCATCAACTGTGTCAGAACTGAAAAAAAAATACTGTGTTGAAAACAAAAATGCTTACAACTTTTAGGTTTATGATGTTGTATAATCACATGACACCTTTCATGTGAGATGAAAGGTTTAAAAATGAGTTAACCACGAATGTTAATTTCAATAGATGCCTTGAAAGACCTAAATCGATCTTTCTATATTTTTGATGGGTATCTACTTTTGTAAAAACTACTAAGGTTGATATATAAAATGAAAAATGAAGATTTGCACAATTCAAGAATTGTAGAATTTTAGAATTTGAAGGGACATTCGAAAGGAAAATGATGAACATTTAATTCAAGCAATCAAAAAGTAGTGAACACCTACTATGTGCTAAGAAGAGCTCCACCTATCCTTGTGAAGTTTATATCCTTGTTCAGTTTTGTTTGTCCTTTGTTTGTAAGAGATAATATAGATTGAGAGGTGAAGGGCAACCTATTTATGGATTCTTTAAGCAGATCCTTAAGTCTGGGAAAGGTAAGTTGAATAGAAAAGGGGATGAAGACTCACAGACAGAAAATAGCAAGCAAAAATACATTAGCCAAAAAAAAAAACCCTGACCTGTTGGATAATGACAAGGTCAGTCAAAAACAGAAAAGAAAAAAAGTGATAACACAAAATGTCTAAAACTCAGGCACAAATTGTGTATAGTCTTGTAGACCAGGTAGTTTAAATTCTGTTATTTGCCACGGAAAGATTCTGAGAAGAATAGTAGATCTCATTTATTAATTTAAGAGGTAACTCTTGCTGCTGTGTACAGAATAGATGGTCAATGAGCAAGAATAGAAGCAAGGAGGCCAGTTAGAACAAATTGCTATATTAAAGGTTGAGTAGGGTGGTGACTTGTATTACGGTTTATATCTAGATGTCCCCCAAGAGCTTCATGTGGTTATTGGTGGGGCTTCGGGAAGGTGATTAAATCAAGGGGTGTTATAGCTGACTTGATATTAGTAGGTGGGGCCTGGCTGGAAGTGGGTCACTGAGGTGTGACCTGGAAAGGTGTACTCCTACCGTCAGTCCTCCTTTCTCTGCTTCCTACCCACCATGACATGAGCAGATTTCCTCTACCCTAGCCCTTCTACCAATGCTTTCGTTGTTTATTTGTTTAAACCTGCTTGCAGACATAGACTCACACTTCTGAAGTGTGAGCCACAGTTAATCTCTCTTCTTTTAAGTTGCACATGTCAGGTATTTTCTCTCAGTGACAAGGAAAGTGAGA
>RJWT010019733.1:0-18291 GCA_004365215.1 Cuniculus paca | reverse complement strand
AAAGATCTCTTAAAAATAATAAGGACTCAGGAAGTAACAATTCAACAGCTGCAAGACAATTCAAAGAAACATAACTTAATTAAAAGTGTGAGTGAAGAAACAGGAGTCAAGACAAATGACATCAGACCCTATTTACAGAAATAATTTCTGAGAACTTCCCAAGCATGGAAAAAGAAAGTGACATTCAAATAAGTGAGGCATATAGAACTCCAGCTAGCCATAACCAAAGCAAATCTACACCCAGACATATAATAATCACGATCCTAGAAATTCAGCACAAGAACAGAATATTAAAAGCTTTTAGAGAAAAGAAACAGATCACCTATAAAGGAAAACTTATCAAAATCACAGCAGACTTCTCAACATAAGCCATCAAGTAAAGAAGAACATGGAATGAAATATTTCAAGTCCTGAAAGAAAACAACTTGCAACCCAAATTGATGTACCCTGCAAAACTATTTTTCAAAATTAATGGATAAATAAGTTATTTCCATGACAAAGAACAATGGGAGGAATTCCTGACCACCAAACTAACCCTACAAAGAATATTGAAGGGTATTCTAGAGAGAGGTAAAGATGACAACCATTCCAAGAACAGCAGCAGTGGGAGATCGCCAGGTGGGGTAAGCAATTAAATTGAGGGACAAAGTAAGAAGCCAACAGCAGGAGGATATCAATGTTAAAGGGCCAACCAAAATGAATACACAAACCAAATTTAGCACAAACATAAAGAAAAGGTATAGACAACAGAAAAACGTACAATGACAGCAATCAGTCAATAATGTTCATTAATATCTCTCAAAATAGTCTTGCTCACCAGTTACCGATTGGCAGAAAAAAAGAAAGAAAGAAAGAAAGAAAGAAAGAAAGAAAGAAAGAAAGAAAGAAAGAAAGAAAGAAAACACATGCTCCACATAAGAAACACACTTAATATTTAAAGATGCCCATAGACTAAAAGACAAAGGATGAATGATAATTTACCTGCAACAGCAGCTCAAAAGCAAATAGGAATAGTTAAAACAAAATAGACTTCAAGCCAAAACTGACCAGAAGAAAGAAAACAAGCTACTACATACAAGTAAAGGCAATGATTCAAAAGGAAGATACTAGAACTGAAAATATATATGCTTTCAATACCAATGCACTCAACTTCATAAAACAAATACCAATGGCCATTTGAATTAATGTATATCTATAAAGTGTTCAACTCAACAATGGAATCCATATTCTTCTAGCAGCATAGAGAATTTTCTCCAAAATAGACCACATATTATGCCATAGAGGTTACTTAAATAAATATAAAATAATCAAAATAATTGCATGCATATTATCATATCATAGGGAAATGAAAAACCATTGGCAAAAGAAATACAGGAAATATGTAAAAAAAAGAAACAGTACATTAAAGAATAATCAGTTTATTACAAAGGACGTGAATAAAGAAACCAAAAAGAAGCAAACAATATTGCAACACAACATTCCAGAAAGCATAACATTCCAGAACCAATGTTTACAGAGGAGTTCTAAAAAGGAAGTTAATCACTGTGAATGGGTACATCAAAAATGGAGTGATCCCCAACAAATAACTTAATGATGCAACTCAAGTTTCTAAAAATCAGTAACAATTCAAATTCAAAGCTTGTACAAGGAAGAAAATTATTAAAATTAGAGCAGAAATGAATGAAATCAAGACTAAAAATTACAAAGAATTAATGAACTGAAAAGTTGATTCTTTAAATTATAAACAAAATAGAAAAATCTTCAGCCAAACTTAAAAAAAGTAGGGAAGAAAAAAATAATATCCATCCAATTAGAAATGAAAAATGCTAAATTGCAATGGACAGCCCTTAATTTCAAGGATTAAAGTTAACTACTTGGAAAACCTGCCTCCAATAAGTTGGGCAATCTAGAATAAATAAACCAGATTGCTAGATGTGTATAAATTACTAAAACAGAACCAAGAAGATATAAAAATACTGTATAGTCTAATAATAGACATTGAAATTGAGACAATAATATGACTTATCAAGAAAAGCCTACAACTTGTCCACTGATTTCTACAAGAACTTTGGTAAAGGTTGAATGCCAATATTCCTCAAACTCTTCATTGAAATTGAGGGAGGAGTACTACAGAATTTGTTCCTGTAAACTAGATTTACCATGATGTAAAAACCAGAAAATGATCATATAAAAATAACTATAGGCCAATCTCAATAATGAACATGGATGCAGAAATCCTCAACAAAATACTGCCAAACAGAGTGCCACAAACAAATCAGTAAAAAGAGCATACAGCATAGTAAGTTAGCTTCATTCATAGGATAGAAGGATGGTTCAACAAACATAAATCAATAAATGCAATCATCACTTAAACAGAAACAAGTAAAAAAAACCCACATAATTATTTCAATAAATGAAGATAAACTGCTCAATAAAATCCAGTATCTATTAATGGTAAAACCCCTGATGAATATACAGACAGAAGGACATTATCTCAATATGATAAAAGCCATGAGAATCCTACTCCAATCATCATACAAAACTGAGAAAAAACTGCTAAAATCAGGAACAAGTCCATGTTGCCCACTCTCATCATTTCTGTTCAAATAGTATTTGAAATATTATCCAGACTTGTGAAGTAAGAAGAGGAAATGAATGGGATATACATTTTGGAAACAAAGAAGATAACTATCTTTACTTACAGGTGTGATACTGGACACTGGAGACCCAAAAAATTCCTGCAAAGGGCTCCTAGAAATAATGAAAAAAATTAGCAAAGCAGAAGGATTCAAAATCCATACATGAAAATAAATGGCATTCCTGCACATCAAAAATACACAAAATGAGAGAGTCTTAAAGAAAACAATATCATTTCCACTAAGTCAATATTTAAATGCCTACGAATTAAAGATGTAACAGACTACTATAATGAAAACTATAGCACTTTGAAAAAGAAGAGTGAATAGGACAACAGAAAATGAAAAGACATTCCCTGTTTTAGCGTAGATATAACTAATATTGTCAAAATCACCATATTATCAAACCTGATTTACAACTATCTGAATCAAAATACCAACAATGTTCTTCATGGAACTAGAAAAATTAATACTAAAATTTACATGTAACCAGAAGAGCAAAAGCAAAGCATGAGGCACTCCAATTCCAGATCTCAAGCTATATTACAAATGCTACACTGGTAAAAACAGCATGATATTAGCACAAAAATGAAACAGTATTATTGAGACTTGTCTTGTTGAATTACTCCTTGGATTTAATTTGGTTGGAGACTTCTTCAATTTCTGTATGTCACTATGGGTTTTTGCCCTCAGACAAAGGAAGCTGCATCAATTATTTCTTTATATATGCTTTATAGTTCTTATACTCTTACACTTCCTTGAATCATAATTAAGGTTAGGTCCCTTAATTATGACATAATTCTCACAGACTTTCTTCTCTCTCTCTCCCTCTCTCTTTCTTTTTTTTCTTCTTTGACTAGGTAACTTTAGATTTTTCTGTCATTACATATATCATTTTTTCCATAGAGTCCATGTTAGAGTTTGTTAAGTGTGTGTTCAGTTATCAGTTATTTCCTGTTCCTGTACTTCTTTAGCCTGCTGTTGTCATTTGTACATTTGTTGAGGCAGTAGGTCTTTATGAATTTTGTGGGTATTTTTTTAGGTGGAATGGACCTTCATTATTTAGTCTAGCTTATGATTATAGATAGATCAGATGGTAATGACCTTGGATAGGTAGAATTTACTTTCTTTTGCTATGCAAAGCTGGGCTATTGCCTTTGCTCTCAATTTGAGAGAGACAGTTTTCTAGGTTATGCTATCAAGTAACACCTTTGCCTGAACCTAAAATTAGGCATAAATGGTGGAAGAACATTGCAATTATCTGTGATCTGGTTTGGCAACAGGTCACATGCTCTGGTCAGAAGGTAACACTCTTTGACTTCGAGAGTTGACCAGTGTTGCAAAAGGGACTGTTAGTTGTGTTGAATAGAAATGCAAGGTTATAATTTAACTGTCTCCCTGAATGGTGTATGACAGTGGACTGCAGGACCACATGGTGCACTGACTGACCTCCCCAGATGTGGGAGAACCATCATCTTATTTTTGGTAATTTTCTATTTTTTATAAATGAAGTTCATACTAAAGGATATGAAATGGTACCCCACTGTAGTTGTGATTTAAATTTCCTTAATGAAAAATGATGTCAAAAAAGAAAAGAAAAAAGAAAACTGTTGTCAAATATCACAAAATGGGCTTATTGGCCATAAGCATATTTTTTTTAATTTTTTTAAACTTTATTAGTACATCTTGAAGTACATGATGATTAGATTCATTGTAGAGGATTGGTACAGGTATGTAAAATATTTTAATTCCCATCTTTTTCTCCCCTTCCTCCACATCCTTTTTATTTTTCCAGCACTGAATTTATTTATTTATCTTGTAAGGACTTACAAAGCTAATTATCATATATATCATATATAAAGATTGATATCCAGAGTAAGGACAAAGAACACACAAAACGTGTAAGACAATTGTACTAAGTCAAAGCACACTTTTAGATACATTGTCCATGATGGATTACAATAACGTTTTTTCCCCTTTAGAGAGTTATCTGATCTCATTGATTATTTTTTGAAATTGGATTTTTATTGTTATAAGCCCAACTCAAAGGAAAGCAGTGGCCAGAAAAATTAGTTTAAATATAAAAGAATAGTTTGAGCAGAACTGTTTCATAAAAATTAAAAAGTTGATGCTGCTACAAGGAAAGTAAGATTTCAAGTAGCTAATTTGTTAGCCATTCTAAAAGGACATTAATTATTGAAATGTTAATTACTGTTTGCAGCAGCCAAAGACACATGTTTAGAGAAAATGATCTTGTTTAAGAATATGACTTTTTTGTTGTTATGCATACACAATGGAATATTATCAAGCAAAACAAAGAAGAAAATTATGTTATTGGCAGGAAATTAGATGGAATTAGAGACCAGAATATTAAGTGAAATAAATCAGTCTCAGAAAGTTAAAGAGTACATATTTTCTCCTATAAAAGTGGTCTAAAATTATGTGAAAAATAAAGAATAGTTGAGACAAAACTAGAAAGTATACTTTCAGAGTTGAGGAAAGGAATGTCGGATATTGGAGAAAAAGAAGAGCATAAGCCAGGTGTGGTGTTGAATGTTTGTAATTCCAGAACTTGGGAAGATGAGGCAAAAGGATCGCTGTGAGTTTGGGCCTAGCCTGGGCTACATAGCGACTTCGAGGCCAGCTTGGAATACACAGTGAGAGTCTATATTTAAAAAAAAAAGTCAATTTGGAGGTTGAGGGTGTACCTCAGTAGTAAGGCATATACTTACCATAGGCTATAACTTGACCTCTATCCATAGCATCAAAAATAAATAAATAAATACATAAAGAATATGAAAAAATAAAAATATGTTATATACATGTGACAATATTTCAAAACAAATTTCTTTATTCTGTGTTTTTCATATGCATTATACATATTCACAAATCATGAGAAAGTCAATCTTTATAGCTTTTTAAACCCTGCAAAACATGTGACATTGTTTGTAGTATTTGTTATCAGGAACTTTGAAGAAAGAAATATTTCCATATATGTTTTTCAACCAGCAGTGGAGATGGTCATTGTCAATCAGTAGTTCTCCAAAGTTTTGTTTATTTAATTAATTTACTTATTTTGCTTGATCATTTGCTTTTGTTAATTTTATGAGTTTTGTCACACTAAAAGTTTAAAATAATGACTAGCCCTACATCTCACCTGTTTTCTCTCTTAGCAATGGTCATTCTTGTTTCAATATTTTGAGTTGAAGGCAAAGACTCACATTTTTCAGTATATAAAGAATCATGAGCTGTTAATTTATACATCCCTTAATAGTGTAAAACACCTGACCCTGGATGTGCTCATGAATTTGGTTTGGATATGTATATGTATATGTGAATATACATTTATATTATTTTTTTAAAAAATTCAGTTGAGAAAATATAGATACAAAATTACTTCTAGTCGAAGTGACTGTCATAAAGAACACAGAAAGCAAAAAATACTAACAAGAGCTGTGTGTTGGGGGAGAAGACTTCTAGATTGTTGGGGTAAATATAAAATAAAACCATCACTATGGCTTTCAGTAGATTCTTAAATCCCTAAAATAAAAATTTCACTTGACTCAGCTACAACTTCTTGTGTATATTCAAGAAAAAATTAAAGACATCGTACCATACTGATACGTGAATAACCATGTTTATAGTAACCCAACAGATGTACTCTGAAGCAGCATTTAGGTTCTTCAGTAGAAGAATGGCAAAAGAAAATTTAGTATAGACACACAGTGGGATATTATTAGCCATAAAGAAAAAAGAAGTCATTCATTTGGAGAGAAATGGATGGAATTTGACACTATAATATTAAATGAAATAAATCAGACAATGAAATTTAAATATTGCATGATTTCTCTTACATGAGGAAACTAAAATTTAAATAAAAGAGCAAAACGATGGAGAGAGGGTAAGAAACAAGGAAGTAGACATTTTAGAGATTGGAAAGGGATTTAAGGAGAGAGAGGAAGGAACAGTAAAGAGAGGAGGTATAGTATTAAGAAAACTATCTGTTATACATGTACCAGTTTCTCTAAATGAATATGATATTACATATTGAGACCATATTCTAATAAAAATTTTGTAAAAACACTTGAAAATTCAAAAAACCTTTGTTATGGTTAATACATTGTGTCAACTTGAGCAGTTTAGAAGTTTAACTGAGAGACTCCACAGTGAACCAGAGTTCTTACTTTGTAAATATCCTCATCCTGTGCAAAGGAGGGCAAGGATGTTTTGTGAGAGCTACATCCACCCTGGGAAGGGGGTGGTGGCCTGGGTATAATATGAGGGTAGAGAAGAGGCTTGGTTTTTCCTCTTTTTTGCTCCGGCTGCTGCCTTGAAGTGTTGCCCCAGTGCCATGCCACTCTGCTTTGGAGCCAGCTGATTATGGACTGAAATCTCCAGAACTGTGAGCTAAATAAACCTTTCCTTGCTTCACTTTGGTGTCAGGTGTTTGTCTCGGCAATGGAAAAAAGTAACCAAGACAGAATTTGGTACCAGGAGTGGGTCATTGCTGTGACTGTATTTGACCATGTGGTTCAAGAGCCTTTGGAAATGGCTTGTGGGAAGAGTTTGGAAAGGTTCAGAGATGTAACCTGAAAGAGAAGCCCTGGAACAGCTTAGGCTGTTCTTTAGGGGAGATTCTGGTCAGAGCTCAGGAGACCAGGAGGCTGATAGAGAGCCTGCTGGTAAAGACCAGACTCAAGAGGTTTCTGTTGGGAAGGACTGTATTGGGTGTTGGACTCCAGTTGATGTATGTTATAGCTTGGCAGAAAGTTTGTCTGCATTTTGCTCATGTCCAGAGACTTTGCCTGAGACTGAGATTAAGGATGGTGGATTGATTAATCTGGCAAAAGAAATATCAAGGCAGTAGAATGTTGAGGCTGTGGCATGGCTATTGTTGGGGGCTTTTAGCCAGATTTATATCACAAGTCAAGAGCACAGAGCCCAGCAGGGTGATTTAAAACGTGAGTTTGGCCAGAAAGGATGCTCTAATAAAGCTATGGACTATAAAAATAAAGTTGAGACCTCAATTGCTGAGGAACAGAGAAATAGAAAAGATGACCTGAAGACAGTGCAAAAAGCAGCAGATCTTGAACCTTTGCAGCTTCCAAACAGCAAGGTGGAAGACTTTGCTTTGAGGAGAAAGCCTCAGAGCACCATGTTCCAGAATGGCGGCAGAGGCCCCAAGAAGTTCCAGAATGGCGGTGACACAGCAAATCTGTTCCTCACAATCAGGTTCAGAGTGCCCAGCGAACCAGGTGCTTGATCCCTACAGCCAAGAGAGAAGAAAGCCTGGCTACTGCTCCAGCTGGCAGCAGACCTCGGCATCATTCACGTGGTTCTGGTTTTAGGTGCATGCAGAATGCACAAAGTCAGAGGTTAAGAAGGCTTCCACCCCAATTTCAGAAGCCTGGGAGGCCAGGCACTGTGCACCCGAGAGGGCAGTATGTGAAACTGAGTGTGACGCCAAAGGTGCACCAGAGACCCCAAAAGTTTGGAAAAGCCAGGAACATGGGTCATCTAAGGAAACCTGCAATGGGGGAGCAGAGCCAGCACAAGAGAGATGCCATGGGATCAGTGACCACTCGAAGTGCCATAGGGGTGGAACCACACAAGCTCTTTGGAGCTCACAATTTGCCACAGATTGCTTCAGATGCTGAACAAGCAACTATAGGATTTAACATTTACCCTGCTGGATTTCGGACTTGCTTTTTTCCCAATCCTTGGTACCCTCCTGTTTGTAACTTTTGGAATGAAAATGTTTATCCGGTACACTTGCAGGTTGGACGTGTTTAACTTTATTTTCATTTGTACAGAGGCTTGCAGCTAAGGTTTGCTTTGCATTTCAGAGACTTGGGACTTGAACTCTTCAGCAATGCTGAAACTGTTTCAATGCTGAAACTGCTAGGACTTGGCAACTCTTGCAGATGGACTCAATGCCTTTTGCATAAAGGGATGTGCATGAGTCTTTGAGGGGCCAAGGACAAAATGTTGTGTTTCTAATGTAATGTTGATAGACTTACTGCTGGTTCTTAAGGATTGTTAAGTTGTGTTATAATGTTTAAGTTGCAAAATGGTAAGAATTAGCATGTCTTGGTACCTGGAGGCTGATTTAAAGAAATATGTCTGGTTGCCAAGTTGACAAGGGATGGATGTTATGGTTAATACATTGTGTCAACTTGAGCAGTTTAGAAGTATAACTGAGAGACTCAGCAGGGAACCAGAGTTCTTACTTTGTAAATATCCTCATGCTGTGCAAAGGAGGGCAAGGATGTTTTGTGAGAGCTACATCCACCCTGGGATGGGCGGGGATGGCCTGGGTATAATATGAGGGTAGAGAAGAGGCTTGTTTTTTCCTCTTTTTTTCTCCAGCTGCTGCCTTGAAGTGTTACCCCAGTGCCATGCCACTCTGCTTTGGAGCCAGCTGATTATGGACTGAAATCTCCAGAACTGTGAGTTAAATAAACCTTTCCTTGCTTCACTTTGGTGTCAGGTGTTTGTCTCAGCAATGGAAAAAAGTAACCAACACAACCTTTTTCATATGTATATGTGTGGAAAAACACTTTATATATGTATAATGTATATATATGTATATACCCTTTAACTTTGTTGATTATTAACTATATAGACATTTTCAAATTTTTTGTAAATGTATTTGCACTTATTTCTCAAATTTTAGAGAATGCAAATTGCATGTTAAACATGGAGAAATAAATTTTCTGCATGCCAGAAAAACACTAACTATGGCTTTTTATCAACCAATATATACAAATCTGTACACTGCAAGGCATTTATACGATGTGAAATTCATCTCGAGATTTCCATGATTTTCTTCCTTATATCTTCGTTTTAAAATTAGAATTCTCCAGAATCAAATTCCAATTTAAATTACTACTAGTGGTGATTTTATAAAAGAGTCATTCCTTTTATTTTCTTAATGAATATAGACATCTTTCTTTTACATTTTAAAAAAATTTTAAATTTTTATTCATATGCATTTATAGTAAATAATGTTTACATTTCTTACACAAAGAAAAGTAGAATTAATAACAAATACCCAACAGTCTGCACAGTTTTAACTCAAGTAGTAAAATCTGGGTTGCTTATAAAATAAGATGAAGAGGTAAAGAAAATATTGGTAAAATACTCTTGTGTGTAGGTCATTAGGGAATTGCAAAACTACAAGCAAATTTTAGCTGGGATGTTAATGTAAGGGTTCACCAGGGTAATATCTAAACAGTTATTAGCAAGATTAATATTTTCTGTTAAAATACCAGCACTATCCAAGAGAAACTCAGAAATTTAAAGGAGTATTGTGATGGTTCTTTTTTTCTTCTTAAAAATAGCTTTTCATATGTTTAAGATTAAAATAATGCCAAAATATTCTGATAGATAAGAAATTTTAAAGCGGAAGCACTAAAATTCATACAGTAAAGAATCTATTACTTCATTGAGAACATGGTTTTCTTGGAAGTAATTCATTCTTAAGGTTTTCCTTTTTAAACAAATCTAGACACAACACACTAGGCCCTTCTATGTTACTACACATGTAGGGAAATTAGAGCTCTCTGGGTCACCATTAAGGGATCCGTGGTTGGTACCTGTCATGAGCTATTCTGGCCAGTGTAAATAAAGTTACCAGTGGACAACATAATTCTAGTGGTGTTTGTGAGACTGAAAAGACAGTATTGGCCTGTCTATATGCACCCTCATTGGAACCCTGAGCCACTCTCAGTAGAACTGGGAAATATAAACCAGTATAGTATAAAAGCAGATGTAAAATAATTGAACAAGAATGATGATTATAGGAAACTGCATGCACATGCTAGTCATTCTGACATAAATTCAAGTCAGTTTAAGAACAGTGCCAACCTTTGTGTGGTGCATGTCTATGTTGTGTAAAGTTAATAGGCATTTATAATACAATTGTTAATGGTGAGATAGGATGTAGAATCATTAAGCAATTATGCTCTGACATTTTCTCTTCCCGTTGACTTTTTCTCTTAAATGTGTCCACATATTCTCCAAGATGCTAATTACTACCAGGATTACATCTGGATATGATGGTAGGTGAGTATGGAAAAAAGCATTTACATTTAAGGTTTCTGGGGCACAAAATTATTTAACATAAAACTAAAACAAAAGTCAGACACTTCTAAGACAGGCCTACTACCCTTACAACAGATGAAGCTTTAGTAAGGATGATATATCACGAAGAAAACAGGGGTTTATAGGTGCTAGTATCTCAGAGAAATGAGACACCTAGTCCTTGTTTTGTGGAACTTTTCTAAAGCCAGAATTGGAAAAAAGAATATTACTTGTGCTATGCAGAATGACCCACAATTTGTGATATGACAATGATGTACAAGAGTCCTCTGAAGAAGGAAAGAGATGCTAACACAAAGCTAACATGAACCACAAAACTGGAAAGCCAGTGGAGGTAATCCATGGAACCAAGGAAGACTAAGGCTCACCAAAGTATAGACGCACCTCCAATTTTATTTGTGAGTATCTTCCTCATTCCCAATCTCTGCCGACAACCTATGCACAACTATAAAGAAAGAGATTTGTTGAGTTACTATGTTGGCCAAGACAATGTTTCTGTTACCCAAAATAATAAGGATTCAAAATATAAATTTAAGTAAGTTATATGGAAAGCCAAAGGAAAAGTTTTCCAATATTATAATTTCTGCAATGCTGAGTTTATATTCATAGAGAAAACAAATTATATAAATAGCAAATGAGTCAAAGAATCCATTTAGCCAAATGTGAAGAATTATTGTGAGGGAAAAATAAATAAATAAACAAATGAAAACAAAACTAAACTATTTACTGAAAGATAGGGAAAAGCAAGAAGAGAACAAGACTGAGAGACTGATTCACCTATTAGTTTCTGGAAGATTGTATTGGCCACATTATGAGAATGGATTAAAGATCAAAGAAGGAGGTACATTATTATCCTCACAGTAATTAGTTATACAAGAAACTAATTAGTTATATCTGCACCTGTTATTTCCCTGGCAATCCCTCAACTTGTGCACTAATAGTTGTGCTTAGATCTTCTCAAATGATTTTTTTTTGTTTCTTGGATCTTTATTCAAAAAACATTTAATGAGAATCAAATACAGTTTAAAATAATAAAATAAAAATAAGAGCTTCTTCTCTTATAGGACTTATGATCTATACTGGAGACACAGAGTAAATGAATACTTGCCTGATTGTTAAATTTCAACCATAGTAAGTACAAATAAAGAAGTGAAGCAAATTAAGAGAAATAAGAAAAGGATCTACCCATCCTAGGAATGGGAGGGAATTGATGGCAATAGTGAATAAAGTATTGCTTAAGGCAGTGACATTTAAACTGAAACCTTCAAGGGAAGAATATTCACTACCTGGGTGAGACAGAAAGAATATTGAGAGCAGAGACATCTATGCATATTTAATGCCTGAATTTAAAAGTCTTTCATTAATATAGAATCAATATATTTGAATGAGATAATTATGGTTGACCATCTTGCTGTTGGTATGGATAATAGTTTGAAGGTTTCCATTTCCATTGATGCCTATCTCTATCTTTTAAACAAATACTATTAAATGATTATCTGCTAGATCAAAAAAAATGTTCCTAAGCAATGTTAACAATTTTACTGCTACAGACCAGTTTATCTTGGAGTTTTATATTGGCAATTGAGTTTTTAGAACAAAAACAACATTTGTATGAAGAAAAGATCCTTTAAATAAAGAAAGAGTATAAGAAATAACACAACATTAGGTTTTGGGTTCTCTACATATTCATTTAAAAGAGAAACAAAAGAAGCAAAAAAACAAATTACTTATATTTTAATTTATATCCATGCTATTCAACTTTTTAAAATATAAAAAGTATATTGGTTTTAATAGCATATATTTGCTTGTTTTTATTGTTTTTAATTTGTAATTTACCTATTTTAAAGAGAAAAATATGCATATGAATTTCTATTTGTCTTTTGTTATGTAGATCAACACAAATTTTGAGGTATTCTAAAAACTGTACATATTTCTACAAATGACAATTTTCCTGAGATGTGAAATCTTTTTTCATTTTTCCTACAACCTAAATCTAACTAATGTTCTCTTCCAAATGTTTGGTCAATACTTATGTCTTTTTTGCAGTTGTTCATTGGAGCCATTGTGTACAGAACTAATTCTTGTTTTACAAAAAGTGTAATAGAGAAATTAAAATGCAATTTTCTCATTTATTTTGCAGGTATGCTTATTGTAAACATTGAAAATTAAAACAAAGTCTATATGGATGGTTACTTAATGTCTTGGTTTTATATATTGTTTTTAAAAATCCACAACACAGTAAAAGTTTTGTAATTTAAAGGCATTCATCATACAGGTATTCTACCTCCTAACTGAAACCTGATATTGTAAATACATGGAGAAAATCCTTACATTTTCAGAGTTTTTATTTACACATAAACTTAATCATATGTCACATATTAACTAGTGCTTACCAGTTTGTGTGCTAATAAAAGGAGCCAAAGAATCAGAAAAATTAATTCCAACTTTCTTTTTCTTTTATTTGGTTGATGAATTAACTTGTTTGGAAAATACTGCTTCTTTGAAGTTGGGGACAAATAATTGTGTATGAGTAAAATAAAATTCCCCTTCTCTTTTTACTTCACCAACATAATTTAGAAGCTATCAGAATCTGAAATTCATTTCTTTGCAAATGGCACTCACAGAATCAGTATACATCCATGAAGATTTGGGGACTTACTGCTTTGACTTGCTTTTAACATTATCATTATTTGAACTTAGGAAGGTAATTTGTCTTTCTATACCTGAGATTCTCCACATTTAAATGGATGTATTGGAACTCATTTCAGGAATGTTAACAGAACTAAAAATAGTTGGCATATAAAAAATACTCATCAAATTCCAATTATATTATTTTTATTTTTAGATTAAAAATAGTGAAAATAAATAAAAGAATACAGTGAATTATAGATATTTCTGATAAAATATTAAGGCTTTAACAAATACATAAAATGATTATCATTTCTTAGAATAACAACCATTGTTTTTTCCCAAGAACATCAAGAATGATGAAATACAAAAAAAAAAGCATATCATTTTATTTATTAACACATTGTTTTCTCTATGATAGATATTGTTTCAAGTGGTTCAAAATATTAACTCTCAACCACTTAAAACAGATAAGGAAACTAAGGAATAATAAATTAAGAAAAAGTCTGTTTATATTCTTAAGTGGAAAATGATTTAATCCCATGCTTTCTCTGCCTTTGGAATACAAGATCATTACTGAAAAATTTGTTTTCTTAACTTTACATGTTATAAAGTGATCAGAAGTCTAATGTCATTAGGGATACTTGGATGATTAGAAATTATAAATGCATTTCAGAAATATCAAATTTAGTTAGAATTTCATGATAGTGTGGTATTTCCATTTGCACCAAGTACTAAGTGAAAAGTATCTGAACATAATTGTGAAAATTTGTAATTTCAATGTAAATAACTGTTTTTATGTAAAAAGAATACCAGCTTTAAAGTACATACTACAATTCCACATTCACACATAATAGTATTATTTTATTCTTGTTGCTATTTACTTGATAACTTAAATAAGTGGAATTTTAAAACAATTTATATAATTCCAACTTGTACTGTAAATTTTCTACTTTATATAACCCTGGATTTTCCTAAATATTCTAAAAAGTAATTATATCACAAATTAAATTTTACTTACTCAAACATTTTCCTTTCCAGTAATATTCTCTATTATTCTTCACCCTAGTCAACTTCTCACACCCTTTTAAAGCTCTTATGCACTAAAAAAAGAATAAGACTAATTCCCTGCTTGCATGATTTAAAATTATTAATATGTAAGAATCAAATAATTTATGACAAAGCAAGAAAACTAGGTAATGATAACACTAGAGGTCAAAACTTACATCACACATTAAAAAAAAATGAGCAATAGTGGCTCTAATGGAAAATAGTTTCAAAATTCAATTGCCTAACATTTAGAAAATATAATGAGAATAACATATATAGATTATCATGTATCTAGATATGAAAAGTTTCAATCTTGTTGCTTCCTGTGGGTGGCCAGCGTGAGCAGGTAGACACAGCCAGATCCACCCCTGGACACTGCCGCCATCAGAAGGCTTGCTTTCTGCGGGCAGCCAGTGTGGGCAAGGAGACATGGCCAGGTATGCTCTGGGCACCTGCAGGTTGCCATGGGAGACCCTTGCTTCCTTCAGGTAGTCAGTGCCCACCAGGAGAATCAGACAAACACTCCCCTGTGTGCCTGCTGCCATCAGGAGAGTCCTGGTGTAAGCACACAGTCTGAGATAGGAAGCAACCCAGCCACAACAAACCCCTGGCCATTGAAGAAGCCTCAGTGTAGCTACACATCCTGCTACCTCCCCGGGAACCTGAGTTCAGAGAAAACCAGGTGCCTGTCCCATTCCCTTACACCACAGAGGGGAAGCCAATGTGGGAAGTACCTGGGACCCCACAACTGGCTTGTTGGGAGAAACGTAGGAGAATGTCAAGAGAAATGAGCAAAAGGCAATCTCAGAGCTCTAGCTCACAGAGAACACATCTGGGAGGTAGAGTCATGGAAGAAAATGGAAGTTACACACCTGAAATCTCCAAGAAGATGGCAACTGAAGTAAAGAAACTGTAAAAGTATGAGACCATAAAAGCAATCAGATCAGAAATAATGTGGAAGGTAAAAGAAGAAATCACAAACATAATCGAAGAATTGCTGAGCATATCTAAAGAAGACATAGATAAAAAAGAGCAGCATAGGAAAATGATGGAAAACTTGAATGAACAATATAGGAAGGAACTGCAATGCAAGAAATAGATTCAAAGAGGCATTCAGAAAATTAAAAAGTCGATTGAAAGCTGGCAAAACCACTTGAAAGAGACTGAAGAGAGACTTTCAGACCTTGAAGAGAGGTTTGCAGCTAGCAATCATGAAAGATCTCTTAAAAATAACAAGGAACAAAGAAATAACAATTCAGACTGCAAGATGACACAATGAAAAATAATTTAAGAGTGATAGGTGTCAGCAAAAAGGCAGGGGTCAACACAAATGAAATAAAAAGACAATTTACAGAAGTAATAGCAGAAAACTTCTCAAGCAAAAGAACCTGACACACAAATAGTGAAGCCCATAGAACTTCAGCTAGCCAAACCCAAAATACATCTATACTCAGACATATAATAATCAAGATCCCAGAAATTCAGCACAAGAACAGAATATTAAAAGCTTTTAGAGAAAAGAAACAGATCATCTATAAAGGAAAACCCATCAGAAACACAGCAGACTTATCAGCACAAACCAACGAGTCAAGAAGAGTTTGGAGTTAAGTGTTTCAAATCCTGAAAGAAAACAACTGCCAACCAGATTGATGTACCCTGCAAAACTATCTTTCAGATTTAATGGGAAAAATAAGGTATTTACATGACAAAGAACAACTGAAGGAATTCATGATCACCAAAGCAATCTTACAGAGTGCTAAAGGATACTATAGAGAGAGATAAAGATAAGCATGTTTCCAGGAACAACAGCAGAGGAGGATTGCCAAACAGGACAGGAAATTGAACAAAGAGAAAAAGTAAAGGGTCAACAAAAGGAAAATAGCATGGTAGAGATGAACCAGTGCATGTTGAGTAAAACCATTAATGTAGAAGCCCTCGATTCACCAGTGAAAAGACACACAGGGAAAGTAGATCAAGAAACAAGATCCGTCAATGCATTGTATACAAGAAACACATTTAATTCAAAGGGAAATTCATAGACTGAAAATCAAAGGAGAGAAAACAATTGTTCCACATGACAGGAGACCAGAAAAAGCAAGGATAACTTGCCCATCAAGTGCAGAATGCGTAAGAAAGATATGGTATTTTCATACAATAGAAAGCTACCCAGCTATAAGGTAGGATGATCTCAAGGCTCTTGTAAGTAAATGGATGCAACTGGAGATCATGCTATTGGGTGAAATGGTTTGGACTCATGCATGAACACCAAGTTATCTTCCTACTTTAAAAATTTGAAGAAGTTAGTGGGATATAAAAAGTACAACAGATATTATGAAAGTGATAGGGGAGGAAATGCCTAAAAAAGGAAAGTGCTAACCACTGTTAATTTCAAATATTCTTGCTTTGAATTCTTGTATCATTTTTATAATTTTGTTACAACTGGTTTTCTTCTGTCTTGTATTTTTAGATTTTATTGTGTCTGATGGTATGGACAGCTATTCTGAAAACGATGGGATTTATTATGGTATCATTGTTGATTTTCTATTACCTTGTTTTGAAGTCCTATAATGCTTTCATTCTTTTTTTTATTGGATTTATTCTATTTTATTTTATTTTATTATGTGCTATAGTGTGGACAGCTATTTTGAAGAAAACAAGAGGCATTATAGTAGCCATTTTCAATTTCCTATTATCTTGTTTTTAAGTCCTATAATGATTTCATTCTTTTGTTTAGATTGGTTTTATTCTATTTTGTTTTGTTTGATTTTATTGTATGTAATAGTATGGACAGTTATTTTGAAGAAAACAAGAGCCAGTATTGGAGCCATTGTCAATGTTCTGTTATCTTGTTTTGAAGTCCTGTAACGCTTTCATTGATTTGCCTTGATTGGTTTTGTTCTGTTTTGTTTTGTTTGATTTTATTGTGTGTTATGATATGGACTATTTTGAAGAAAACAAGAAATATTATGTACCTATTGTTGATTTCCTGTTGTCTTGTTTTGGAGTCCTATGTCAGTTGCTTTGTCTGTTCTGATTTGCTTAATTCTGATTTTTGTTTTGTTTTATTCTCTTTAAAATAAAAAAATCAAAAAAAGTTTCAATCTTGATTTGTGTAAGAGAAATAAGAAATGCTGTTAAAAGACACAAAATTAATAAAAAAAAGTAAGTATCCCCATTAGCCTGATAATTCATATGGATCAATTGTGTATATGTGTGTGTAGGTATGCATATGTTAAAACTAACAATTGCATTTAGCAATTTTGAGTATATATTCACTAAAAAAAAAAAAATCAATGAGTTGGGCATCCTGGCACATGCCTAAAATTCCAGCAGCTAGAAGCTGAAGTAGGAGGCTCACAAGTTTGAGCCTAGCCTGGGCACCCTAGCAAGAAGACTGTCTCAAAACAAAAAGTAAAATTTGAAAGCATGTAAATCAGTGCAAAGGTTCTGAATTCAGCCCCCAAACAAACAAACAAACCTACAAAAAACAATTAATAGTTATAAAATTCAACTTAAAAGTGCTAGAATACAAAACAAAACCATCAAGTATAGTAAAAATTGTAAAAGTACAGTAAAACTTATTAAACATTGACAAAATAAATGCAGAAAGACATAAGTAAATACATGGGAACCTGTAACTTGCCTATGAATTTGAAAACTAACTTATATGTGTATTTTTCCTAAATGAAAATTTCTTTTCATTGAAATTTCAGAAAAAATACTAGTATGTTTTCAAAGAAACATATAGTTTAATTTTTTTTTTTTTTTTTGCAGCACTGGGGATTGAACTCATGACCTTGCACTTACCAGGCAGGCGCTTAGGCCACTGAGGTAGATCCCTGGCCCATGTTTTTGAGACAGGGTCTCACTATGC
>RJWT010019732.1:0-18264 GCA_004365215.1 Cuniculus paca | reverse complement strand
TTAAAATAAAAAAAATAAAGTTCTGTACCACTTTCTTTGCCCTGTTTTGATTGGCTTAATTCTGTTTTGTTTGTTGGATTTTATTCTCTGTAAAATAAAAGTAAAAAATAAATGCTCATTTGAATCATTAAATATTAATTACTGCTATCTGCTATCTTTTACTAATTTATAAGAATCTACAGTATTTCTGTACCACTGTTGTATCTAATGTATTACATAACAGATATTTAGTAAATACTGAAAGAATGAATGAACAAGTTCATGTAAAGACATACACTAAAATATTTTTTCTAAGGATTATATATTTCTCTGTATGTGTATAAATATGTATAAAAGTCCACTAAAATGGATATATAAGTCTTAGTTCATTTTCTTGTTGCTGAGACAAAATGCCTGACACCTAAAGTTTAAAGAGGAAAGGGTTTTTGTTTTTAGTTTACAGTTTGTAGAAGTTTTAGTCCATAATCAGCTGTCTCCATGGCAGGGTGGATGACAGGCAGAAATAGCAAAGGGGATAAAGTTCACGGACTTAAGAAGGTACCAATCATAAAACAGAGGATCACAATTCTTTCTATCCCCTATATTTTAGCCAGGCTACTTAAGGTGGGTAGCATTCACACCCCTAATCCTAGTGCCCTTGATCCTAAGATTGCACCAAGATTCAATACCAGTGTCCCATACTCTAAATGTAGCCACCTTTGAAAAAGCCCCACATACTACTATGTGAAGCTTTTTGGAGATGTCTAGACAAAAAGCATAGATTCTCCACCTGCCCCCAAAAGACTCATACACAGTCCTTTATGCGAAAGGCATTCAGACCATCAATAAGAGTTGACAAAGTCCTACCCTTTTTAGCATGGTTGAAAAGTCCAAGTCCAAATTCTCCTCTGAGATTTAAGGTAAGTGAGTAGCTGTGAAATCCTGTACAAATGAAAAGAAAGTTAAACACATCTAACAATCAATTGCACATTTCCATTCCACAAGTTACAAATAGGGGAAAACAAAGGAATGGAACCAGAGCAAGTCCAAATCCAACAGAGCACATATTAAATCCCACAATTCCACATCGAGCATTCCTAGAAATCTTTGGCAAGATGAGAACTCCAAAGTGTTTTGGTGGCCTTGCTGCTATGGAACTGCTAGTAGTTGTAGTCCCCAGGTATTCTCTCATAGGCCTGCTTTGCTTCCTTTTTGCAGTTTTCCTCAGATAGTCCACGTTCCTGGGTTCTCCAAACTTCTAGGTTCTCCATCATACCTTCAGCTTTACATTTACAGCTTCACACACTGTCCCTCACAAGGGCACACTGCCTGACCTTCTAGGCCTTTTTCTGAAATCTGGGTGGAAGCCCTCCTGACCTAGTTACTCTTGCATCCAGCATACACCTAAACCCAGCAGTAGGCAGACTTTCTTCTCCTGGGTTGTAGGGATATCATGCTTATGAATTAAGTCCCAAAGAAAAACTTCCCTAGACCACCACCATTCTGAAATATGGGGATCTCTTCTCAAAGCAAAAATCTTTCACTTTTGAAGTGTTAAGGCTTGAAAGACTGGAGTTCAGCTGTATTTTGTAATGTCCTCAGATCAACATTTCTATCGTTTTTTTTACTTCTCATCCAACAAAATTTCCTCTCCTCTATCTGCAGTCCACAGCTTTCCTGGGGCTGTCTGGCCAAACTCAAGTTATGAGTCATTCCACTGCCATCGTGGCTCTTGATTCTCAATGTAGATCTAGCTAAAAAAAAGAAAAAAGAAAAAAAATCAGTCATGCTGTGGCTTCAACATTAAACTGCCTTGATATTTTCCTGAAAGATTAATTATTCCTCCATCCTTACTGTCAGTCTCAGGGAAAGTCTCCAGACACAAACAAAATGCAGATAAGCTTTCAGCCAAGATGTAATACACATCATCTGGGGTCTAACATCCAATGTGGTCCTTCTTCCCAGAACAAAACTCCCAAGACTAGTGTTTACCGGGAGTATTTCTATCAGCCATATAGTCTTCTGAGCTCTGACCATAATCTCCCATCAAATACAGCCTCAGGTGTTCCATCTGTACTTTTTCAGCTAGCATCCACAAACCTTTCCTTACTCTTCCCCTTCCCATGAGCCAGTTCCAAAGGCTCCTAAAATATTTGCTTATATGTAGTTACAGCAATAGTCCCACTCTTGATGCCAAATTCTTTCTTAGTTACTTTTTTCATTGCTGAGACAAAATACCTGACACCCAAAGTTAAGGCAGGAAAAGTTTACTTAGCTCACCATTTGTAGAGGCTTCAGTCCATAATAAGCTGGCTCCAGGACATGCTGGCATGGCACACAACCATTACAAAGGAGAAAGTTTTCATGGTATGCAGAACATAGCTAAATATGCAGGGGATAACCATAGTCCTTTCTGTCTTTTATTTTATCCAGACTACTTATGGCAGGTACCACTTACTTACTCCTAGAGCCCTTGATCCTAGCATTGCAACATGAATCATCTCAGTGTCACTCACTCTAGATGAAGCCACATCTGAAAAAGCCCCACCTATGACCACATTAGGCTTTGGGAAAATATCTAGCTATAAGCTATAACAACACACAGGTAAAGAAAAAATTTGTATATAGGTTCTAATATTAAATTTATTGAGACATCATGAGATTAATATAAGTTACATTCAACCTCTACAATTACAAGAGGTGTTCAAAATGGTAGCTATTAGTTTTGAGATATTTTATTAGTATAGAAAACTTCTTCTTGGGTAACTTTTGCCATTGAGATTCCTGCATATGCATTTTTAATTTATTCCCTAAGGTCCAATGGTATAGTGGATTTTCTATGATACACAAAATCCTCTAGTGTCCCCCATATAAGGGTAATATCAATTTTTGAAAAATATCATACTATTTTTGTTTTCCTGAAATATGTATACATTTTTGACAAATTGTAAATACACATGTACATGCACATGCATAAATATAGTCTTGGTACCATGAGGAAGGGGATTATAGGAGCTGTGTATGTATGAAAAAATTCACTGCATATTTGGAAACTGTTTGACAGTGTTTTGAAAGTGATATTTCTTGGATGCTGTAGTTGGAAATAAGAATATTGAGAAACACAAAAAAAATACAAAATCTAAATCATAGTGTTAGGAAAAAGCACAGTTTGGAAGAGTCACCCTGATAATTTAGGAAATAAAGCTATTAATAAAAATATAAAATATAAAAAATTTATTACTGTGACTTCAGCATGCTACAGACCAGAGGCTAGACTCTATTTGTATAAGTTGATATAAGCCCTTTTACAACCCCTAATACATCCCCTAATATCAGAGAATTGCCAAGTGTCACTTAGTCTTCAAAGTATATCTCCTTCCTACCATTCACTATTAAGTAGAAAGTCCTTAATTTACACTTGCTAGTTCAAAGGACAAAGAGATAAATAAATGGGGTAGTTCAGGGAATAAGTTCTGAAATCTGAGAAAATATGAGTAGCTGTTTGCTTGTAATTCTTCAGTGGTTAACGCCAGCCACTAAAATGGTTAATCATATTAATTTCCTAAAAACCACCAAATGTTCAGGGGCTTTAAAAGATACTACTTGGCTTTCCTGAGTTGAAGGAACTTTAAAATCTTTTTTGTTTCATTTTCATAGATTGAAATATTAAGTACTTTATTATCATTTTATATAATCAGTAACTCCCTAAAAAAGAAATAAAGGTTAAGTATAAAAGTTTCAGAAAAGAACAACATTATCTCTGGCCTACTTCCATATCTACTGGGAAATGATCAAAGGCATAGGAAGAGTTACTTGTTGAGATTTTAATGTCTGCCATTTTTGATACCTCCCCAGTGATTCCACTGCAATCCAATTGTGAACATTTGAAATTCTCTTTTGCCCTGAAATTGAACTTAAATATACCCTGATTTTCTCAAGGGAAAGTAAATTTCATTGCTTAAGGATTCATAACATGATAATTAGAAGTGGAAATGAAAGCTATATCTCAATGATACACTTCATCGCTTACCTGACAAAATGATCTTGATAATACATAATGGGTTTTGATTCATCACCTTTGCTACTTTCTGTTCAACACTTTAAAAGTGTGCAGCAGGCAATTAGGGTATGGTAGACAATCTGGAGAAGTGAGAATGATCTGTTAATGATAAAATCCTGGGACACATGCACACGACTGTTCCTAAAGTTGTGCATGTGGACTCAATCAGAAAGTGTGTGCAGACTTTAAATCTTCCCATGAAAACAAAAGCAAATTTTTGATAGAACATCCTAGACCTCACATCAACCTGTGAATTGGAAGATAAACAAGGACAGTCACCACTGAACTTTCCACTACTGTATTTTTCATAGTCGTCTGCTCTCATGATGTAGAGTTCACTTCTTTTCTTACTTTTCCTTGGCCTAAATGCACTCAGCAGATTATGTTGCTTTTCCTACCTTTGATAAATATAAAGATACATTTATTGTTGCTTTTAATATCTTCTGCCACCACTAACCTTTACAGCTTGTCTTGACCAATTCTTTGTTCAGGGCAGAAAGAACCTAGAAACTAACTCTAGAAGGAGAAACCAGCAGCCTAAATCTGGTAACATTTACATATTTACGTTTCCTTATATTAAACATCAGAGCTGGATGAGATAGTTCTGTTAAACTTTACCAATAGGGCACTTAGGACATACAACAGACTTGATTAACACACACTAAAGTACTTACTATGTGACAAACTGAACTAAATTTACTAATTCAACCCTAAAATACATAAACGTTTTTAGGTGACTATTCTTGCTTCTCATTCACTCATGAAGATGCTCTGATTCAAAGAAATCTAATAACATAGGCAAAGTCATGCAAAAGTGAGTAGCAAAACAAAGACTCAAACTAACCTTGAGGCAATACTTCAGTAGAGTCTAGATAAAAATCTTGGTCTGATTGGTACCAAATCTAGACATAGTTCTTTTCATTTTAGTGGCTTCATAATCAAACACTGATGAAAACTTAGTTGAACTCATGGTACAAAAAGATAATTCACAAATCTATGTGATTAGATGTTCCTTGAAAACTTGTCATAGTTTGCATATAGATGCCTTGCCAAAGCCTCATGTGGTCATAGAGGTGTTTCTGAAGGTGACTGAATCTAAAGAGTGATTGATTTGTATTGCAATGCTGAGAGTAAATGTTCTGAGATTAAGGGTGGGTGATTGCTGAATCAGTCCACTGAATGGATTGGCACCGCTGTAACTGGTAGACTGTGTATAATATGAGGGACAGAAAGTGGCTTGTCTCACCCTCTCTTGTTGCTTTTCTTATCTTCCACCACCATGAACTGTTGTGCTTCTGCCATGTGCCAACCTGCTTTGGAACCAATGGATTATCAATTTAAACACCTACAAACAGTAAGCTAAGTAAAACTTTCTCCCTTTAAATTTGAGTGTTGAAAATTTTGTCTCAGCAATGAGAAAAATTACTAAGACAAAATCTGAACTACTTCTAGACTGCTTGTGAGATATTTCTGTAGTCAATCAATCTAACAACAGTGTTTTTTTTGTTTGTTTGTTTGTTTGTTTGTTTGTGGCACCAGGGATTGAACTCACAACTTCGCACTTGCCAGGCAGGTGATTAGGCCACTGAGCCAAATCCTCGGCCCCTTACAACAGTGTTTTAAAGCATCTGATTATTAAAGCTTACTACATCAAAATTTGGAAGACTTTGCCTTCTTTTTCTTTTACATGTTTGTGCACAACACAGTTGCTGTTCTCCAAAGGACTTAATACCTCCAACTTAAGTTTTGTCTTGTTTTAGCTCTTCTGTTCTTCATAACCTGACATCTTCTGATCCCTGGCAGAATTTGGATAATTGACATTGGTGCATTAAGATAATTCACTGTCTTGACCTCACCAGTCTAATCTCCAGGTACAGAATCTACATGATGTAGCTAAGTGAGTGTGTTGATAAATGAGCATATGTTTTCTTTCTTGGGGACTTATAATCCCAATTTCCTTTTCACCCTGATGATCACAAATCTAGTACTTTATTCCCTCTTACATTTCCTTACAAATTCAACTTTTAGATAAATAGAGACTGATATTATTAGTATTATCCTTAGTTATACAAAATATTTTAAATTCTTTGGAAAAAATAACTTTTCATTATCCCAATGGCAGTATGAGTTAGTGACTTTTGCTCACTCTCAGTGGAGAAAATTGCCACATGTGAAACTCAGGCTTAGCCACGTGCTTAATTCAGATATCACTGAATAGTGATGTCTCTGAGCCATCCATTCTTCCCTGATAAAGGAGTAGGACCTGTTCTTTCCTTCCCACTGGCATATGGGCCATAAGCTAGGCCTAAGACTTCATTGCACTAAGTTAGTCATGTGACACGTATAATAAAGAAAGTCTGTATGGGCTAGAGTGATATTTTATGGACAGATTTCTCCCTTTAAAAAGCTGGACTCATGCAAGGATAAAACTCACAAATCTTCCTTATTTCCTATTGTATTGTCTTGAAAGACAATATCAGGCCTAAAATAAAATAAACCATTTTAATCATAATACATGAGGTATGTATATACAAATCTAATGTCTGGGGATATTGAAGAATGTGGGAGGGAATCTCTGTCTCTGATTCTGTTATTAACCTGTTTAATCCACACTTATGCTAGGGACCATAAGAAATTCTGTCTTCAAATAGTTGATGTATTGACTACTTAAGAAATTGCTTGAATATTCTTTTCTTGCAGCCCCAAACATTCCTAATTGAAAATTAATTTTACACTCAAAATGAGTGACACATCACAAGTAACAGGTGCAATGATAAAAATCTGGCTATAACAAAAGTATATATCAGGGACAAGTAATCTGATATTCCCAGATCTGCTAGACAATTCTGTGTTTAACAGCCATATTCCATTTCTGCAAATTGTTCTCTAAAATGAATTTGTTGCTAAATAAGGAATTGCATATAGTATATACATTACAATAGTCACAACAAAGAAATGGTCAAAACAACCTCCAATATTAAGACTTTGCTTGTTTTTGCATAGCTCTTAGATACAATACTGTAATGTGCAACAGAAAGTAAAACTACAGCACTGCACTGTACAGTAAAATCAGCAAAAATTTCAATACCATACAACAAAGTGTACTGTACAAAAAAGACAATGAAATTCTGCAAATCAGATTTATACAACTGTAAAAAAAAAAAGGCAGGACATGAGTCTGAGTGACAGGTGCAGTCCAAACAGTCTTTGAACAGGTAGGTCATTAAACAAGGAGTTTTTGTCCTCATATCTCCATTATTCCTTTGCACACTAATCTAGTGATTTCTAATTATGATTTAAAACTTGATTAGATTAATAAATCCCAATTATAGTACACTTCTGGGTGTTTCAGTGAATCATGGGGCATTACCTTGGAGATTATGTTTTATTCCTAGCCCTATCTGCTCTGATCTCCTTGTCAATCCACTCTACTTTTCCACTGGCATGAACTTAGCAAATTTGCTCTATCATGCACTTCCACCATGATGTTTCTGCCTTGCAGTCTGCAAATCACAGACTAAAAACTCTGAAACCCTTATTCAATTAAATATATCCTCTTTTAAGTTGTGTGTGTTGTGCATTTTGACCAAGAAATAGGGAAACTGACTAATATATCCTGATACTGTTGTAGAGGGCATTGGCAGACTTTAGGTGCCAGATCAGGCCCTGAAACATATAAGCCATCAGAATGAACTGACCTTTAAAAGAACTTTATTGAATGGTGACAGAACTCCTGAGCAGTATGTAGGTTCAGTGCCAAGGAATAGATAGCAGCTTTAATAGGGTCACTGCTTAACACTGAGCAAGAAAAAGAGGAGCATGAAAACTCATTTGTCAATTGTTTGTGAGTTTGAAAGAGAACCTTGAAATTCACAAGAAAATCACAGCTGTAGCCAACATTTGATTTCAACCTTGAAAGATCCTACAAAGAAAACCCAGGCATACCTTTTTGGGCTCCTGATCCACAGAAACAGAAAAGACCAGTGTGTGTTGTTTGAAGATGCTAAGTCTTGCTTGGTTTTCTTATGCAACAACAGGAAATAAATGTACTAGGTTAGAAATTAGATGAGCATTCTTATATAGTTGAGAAAATTTTAATTAAAACATCTTCTATTATAATTTGAGGCCAAAAATGTACCCCAACTGAGGGTATGATACTCTGTTGAGTTCATATTGATGCTATTTGGGATTCTCCTAGATATGAGCAATGTTACACAACAGAGTTGCTGGTAAGGCACATGATTGTATACCTAAATATTTAGGGGGAAAAAAGAGAGAAATAAAATTTCCCTAGTTTTTTTCTCAGGGGGATCTTGAGGGAGTTGACTAGGAACCTACAGCCTTAGCTGCCTAAGAGTCTAACAACCAGAAGTCATTTTGTATGAGAATGGTCAATCTGTATAACTAAAACTGAAACAAATAGTATCACCCAAGAAGAGAATATGGCAGGAGAGAAATTTGGCAAGAACAAGATCCATGAATTTCTCAGAACTTTGCATTCAGTATCTCCCAGTTCAGTGATTGATGCCTGCTGCCAAAGTTGTGCTGGTATTGGTGATTCTGTATCCACCAAAAGTGATTCAAAAAATAGTAGGTCAGAGACCATCAGCTATGAGGCGGGGTATGCACAGGGCAGCATGCAACAGGTATACAAAAAGTCCCTCTGATATCATTCGGAAAAAGGTGGTGTCTCCAGGATCTACACGAGGCAATGTGATATGGAGTTTTCTCAGCTTCCTTTGCCATACTCTAGTGACAGAAGCTAGCAATACATCAAAATTTTTCAGGAATTTTCATGGAATGCTTCATTTGTACCTCCACTTGATTTTAAAATGTGTCTTATCATACATGTTGCCAACTGGTTTCTCAGATATTCTGAATAGTAGAAATATTTCATATTGATAATTTTAACAAGTTCATCTTATTCTCCAACATCACACACTTATCATTTAGATGTAACACGTTGACATATCTAAATTAAGTAACTCTTAATAAGTAATTGATAAATAAATAAGTGATCATCGTCTACTTCTATAGAGAGTTAAAATGTATTTGATGAAGAAATGAAAAAGGCTACTATTCTAAATATACTGACTGGCACAATTTATCCCAGTGTCCCATGTAAAACTATGTTTTCTGCTGTGTGCTAATATGTATGTAAATACAATCAAAGGACTGATTTTGAGCACCATGTGTTATTTACTAGTTCCATGATTGTGAAAATTGTCATAAAAGAGCCTGTTAAATACCTGGCACAAAGCCAGGATATATAAAATAAGCAGAACCTCACTTCATGTTCTTTCCTGCGTTTCCACCATCAAATCTATTCGGAGATTTTTAAGAGCCACCCTAGGCAAGCTTCTGACCTGGATTATACAAAAGGGAAATGCGGAAGTATAGATCTGCTTCCTTGTTTTTGGAGTTGCTCCAGTCTTCACTTTCACTTTGTGCATCCACTGCTGGATTCAGCACATACTCTTCAGCCTTCATTGCAGACCCATTGACTTCCTGATACAGATTCACATAGGAGACTGTAGTGAGCTCCAGACCTTGGACCAAATCCTTTGGTCTCCAGTGTGCAAACAGACCCTCTGCAATCTTCTTCATCTCACTCTGAGTGTGGCCAATGTTAGCCAAACTTATAAATTCTTATATATTTGTATATTTTTTGTTTATCTAGTAAGCATTGACAAATGGAATGGGTTTCCCAAGCAAAGAGAAATGTTCAATTTTAAAAATGATTCATATGGACTTCAGGAAAGATGTCAGAACAGTAAGCAGCAGAGTAAACAGACTCTCTGAGAGAAACAGTTCAGATGCTGGAATATATCATCATGGGGAGAACAAGAAGGAAGGAAGTAGGTCCTCTGGACCCAGGAAGGATCTAAAATGTGAGTTGAAGCCCACAGAAAGAATAAAAAGAAAAACTTAAATGAAGAAAAAGGTGGTAACTGATGGTGCCTTACCCTGAAGCCAGACTCACCCTATGAGAGGAGCTGTTGAGGCTGGGGATGCACAATCATGGTGGTGCTGGCTGCTGGTGACCCCAGAGGTCTCTGCAGAGAGGGGCAGCAGTGGAAGACAGTGGTGGACATGGAGATCTACACTGGCTGGCAGTGAGTACAAGGGACTCAATCCTCCTATGGAAAAGAGGGACTGGCTGGGAATTATTTTGGATTCAGGAAGGATAAGCCTGGGGCCAGGACTGCTGTTGGCTTCTTCCAGCAGCTCTAGGTTGGTTGTGGACCTGTGGAAGTTGCTACCATGTGCATTCCAGAAAACATTGTGTGGATTCATAACCAACTTAGATTCACAGGCCCTGGCCAGCTCTGCTCCAGTGCAAACCCCAAGGGCCCTTGTGGGCCAGTACCCAGCTCAATGCAGAAGCATGGGTGCCCACCATCAGATACCCATAGCCAGCACAGACTAGAAAAACCAAACAGTCTCATTTCAGAGAAATTGTAGCCAATGCCAGAAGTGCCTGGGACCACATTACCCATGTGTATGGAAAAAACAAGGAATACGTAAAGATGAAGAAGGAAAAGGCAATCTCTAGCATCCAACCAAAGCAGTGCAAGTACAGGAGAGGTAAACACAGAAAAGATCGGGAGTCACACACCTGAAATGTGTGAAGTGATATCAACTGAAGTAAAGAAACAACTTCGTGAGGCTATAAAAGAAATTAGAACAGAAATACTATCCCAGGTAAAAGAAGAAATGAAAAATATAATAAAAGAATTACTAACTACCTCAAAAGAAGACACAGATAAAAAACAGAAGAGCATAGGGAAATGAGGGAAACCATGAAAGAACCATATAAGAGAGAATGTGAATGCATGAAACACATTCAAAGAGCTATCCAGGAAATTAAAAACTCCATGGAAACCTGGCAAAACCATTTGAAAGAAACTGAAGATAGATTTTCAAACCTTGAACACAGGTTTGCCGCTTGTGATCATGAAAGGAAAGATCTCTTAAAAATAACAAGGAACCAGGAAGTAACAGTTCAATGGCTATAAGACAACTCCAAGAAACATAATTTAAGAATTAAAAATGTGAGTGAAAAAGCAGGGGTCAAGACAAATGACATCAGGACCCTATTTACAAAAATAATTTCTGAGAACTTCCCAAGCATGGGAAAAGGAAGTGACATTCAAATAAGTGAGGCATATAAAACTCAAGCTAGCCATAACCAAAACAAGTCTATATCCAGACATATAAAAATCAAGATCCCAGAAATTCAACACAAGAACGGAATATTAAAAGCTGTTAGAGAAAAAAAACAGATCATCAATAAAGGAAAACCCATCAGAATCATGGCAGACTTCTCAACACAAACCATCAAGTCAAAAAGAGGCTGCAGTGAAGTATTGCAAGTCCTGAAAGAAAACTTCCAACCCAGACTGATGTACCCTGCAAATCTTTCTTTCAAAATTAAGGGAGAAACAAGATACTTCCATGACAAAGAACAAATCAAGGAATTCATGACCACCAAACCAACCCTTTAAGGAATACTAAAGAACATTCTAGAGAGAGAGAAAAAGGACTACAGTCTCTGAAAAAATGGCAGAGGAGGATCATCAAGAGGGGGCAGTTGACTGAATGAACAGGAAAAATAGGGAGCCGATGGCAGGAAAATAGCATGGCAGAAACAACGCAGTGTAAGAGGGCCATAACTATTAATGTAGATGACCTCAGTGCACCAATAGAAAGAAACACAGGCAGAGTGGATCAGGAGACAGGATCCATCAATATGCTCTTTACAAGAAACACACTTAACTAGAAAGAAAATTCACAGACTGAAAGTCAAAGGTGAGAGAACAATGTCCTGCGTGACAGGGAGCCAGAAAAAAAAGCAGGGGTAACTAACCCATCAAGTGCACAATGGAAAAGAAAAACATGGCATTTTATGCAGTGGAAACCTACTCAGCTATAAAGGAAGATAATGTCAAGGCTCTTGTAGGTGGGTGGAGGCAATTTGAGATTGTGCTCATGGATGAAATGGTTCACAGTCACATGGGTGAATTTTGTGTTGTCTCCCTAGTAGAACAAACTGAAGGAGTTATTGGGATTGAAAATGCACAATACATATTGGGAAAGTCAGAGGGGGAAATTCTCTTAAACGGGAGGAAAGTAACTACTGTTAATCTGTTATCATGATTTGAAACTTATATTGTCTTCATTGTTCTGATTAGTTTTGTTTCATTCTAATTTGTTTGATTTTATTATACTTGATGGCATGGACAGCTATTTAAAAGATAACAAAATATATAATTGCAACCATCAAGGATGTCCAATTATCTTGTTTCAAGACTTTGTATTGCTTTCATTGTTTTTTCATTGATTTTACTCTATTCTGTGTTGTTTGACTGTATTATGTCTGATGGCTTAGACAACTATTCTGAAGATAACAAGCAACATTATGGTAGCCACTACTGTTTTACTAGAATTTTGAAGTTCTGTATTGCTTATATTGTTTTGCTTTGTTTGTTTTGTTTTGTTTTCTGGTTTTATTTTATTCTATTTTGATTGATTTTATTTATGCCTGGTGGTATGGGCAGTTATATTGAAGATAACAAGAGGCATTATGCTAGCCATTATTGATTACCTTTTACCCTGTTTTTAAGACATGTACTATATTCATTGTTTTGTTGTGATTGACTCTACTCTGTTTTATTTTGTTTGGTTGTATTCTTTACAAAATAAAAAAATAGAATGATTCATGTTTAACACCCACTTAATGCCTGTAGTACAGCATTGTTCTACGTACCTGACCTCACATTATCTGTATTATTATGACCCCAAAGCATTCCACATACCTCCTTCAATATTCATAGCTTACAAGGTTTTGAGATAAGTTTCAAAATCATACTTAAATTTTACTCTCCTAATCCCATACTTCTGAAAACTAAAGGATTATTCTTAGGTAAATAATGAAGAATATGTTTTAAACGCTGTTTCAATAAATTCATCATTATAGTTCTTAAAGATATTTTAAACCAAGTCTCATTTACGATTCTCTCTCACTTTCTCTCTCTTTCAAATATATATGGAGTTGATTGTTTTTATCAAAGAAAATAATTTATGTCAAAGTTTGAGTACTTTATCCCAGAAAAGTATATTTCTTACACAATCCATAGTGTTTACTAGTGGCAAAGAATCTATTCTTCTTCATTTCAGTGCTGTGATCATTTTAGAGTTAAATATTTTTTGCAGCACAGGCATAAGACAGAATATGAGGGCACTTGCATAAGCTTTTTAGGGTTTTGGCCTGGAAGCAGAGAATATCATTTCCACTCATTTTCCTTAGCACTAAAGTCAGTTGCCTGGACCTAGTTTTCCTGCAAGAAGTTGGAAGGTATTGCCACCCTAGGTTTCTGGAAGAAGACATCAACCCTTAAGCTTGAGGAATTAAAATTAAAGGATTCAGAAGCCTTTTCCAGTGAGGAGCACAGGGAAGTGTTTCTTTCTGCCTGATTCACCACTGAGATCCTGATCAACGCTGAATTTTCACTTTACAGTGTTGGTAAGATTTGAGATAAGGCATAATTATGTAAAGAAAAGAGTAGTGGACTTCTGAAATCATGCAAAATTTAGGTGCTAAACCAGTCTGCCATTTCAGAATTATTTGTCTAGTGGTATGTTATATAATTATATTGTGCCTATTTCCTTAGCTATAAAATGCAGCATTGTTTTTAAACAATTCTTTGTTCTAACAACCCAGACTGATTATGTACTATGTGTCAAGCATATTATTAAGTATTTCAGAAACAAAGAGTATCAAACATGGTTAGTTTTCCTTATGAAAAGTATATGGCAACAAAAGCATAACATGTAATAAAATAATAATTACGAAAAGTGGAAAACTATACTAGTCATGATTGTTAATAGGTATTTGCACATCACATCATTAGAAGGAATAAAGCAGCATTTTTGACAGGACATTAGTGGAAGTTTTACCATGTAGGTAACTAGGAATGTTATCAGCATTGATGCAAAAGGGGTAAGGAAAAAAGGAATAAGAGGTAATTTTCAGGGGGATGAAATAAGAGATAGAATTGATAAGAGAGATGACTACTCATTTACATTGATAAATACAGTTAAGAATGTAAAAGTTATAATTGTTTTTCTAACACAGTTCATGCAAATGATATTATTCCACAATCCATCTCCCAATGCAAAAGACAAATAAAATGACCACAAAAACAAACACAGAACCTCTCTTACATGAAAGCCAACAAATACTGCGTTAGCAAATGAACCCTATGCTAGTAATCATATTTTAGTTAATCTTTGTTCCCCTTAGGTAAATGTTGGGCTATCTTATACTGGGTGCAGACTCAAAGGTAAGAAACCTGAGATTTCTATATATTAATTCTTTTGAATCTATCTTTACTGAAAACAGAATCACACCTCAACTGCTCTTTCTTTACAATAAAATAATGGTACAGTACCTAGTATACAGTCAGTGCTAGGTGCATTAGTTAATTAATTCTCCTCACCTCCGCAGTTCTGGAAACTGATACAGATATAGATAGAACTCTAATCAGCAGGCAACCAAATCTACATCAACAAGAATGAGATTTCATTTAAGGTATCTATAATAAGTTTTGGAGAAGCTTAAGGCCTTTTTCCCTAGAGGGCACATTCCTGATTGTTTTAGGAAAGCATGTCTCCCTAAGGGTACGTTGATATAATCACTGGCCCCTCATCACCATTTAACATCTGCTGAATATTGGACTGAAGCATCATACTCTTCTATATTTTAACAGCCTAAGTTCCATGAAATGTGTCCTATGTAGTTGCTAAGAATTACATAAATTGTGTAAGTATATTAATCAAAACAGAGATAGAGCATATCCATTGTCTAAACAGAAGCATTATTTTTCTCCATCACTCTATTATTTCTCAAATTCCAGTCAATAATTATGTGTGAAGGTCCAGTATGCTATGTTCGATATTAGTCAAGGTCTCTTATTCCATAAAATAGCCTCCAATACAAGTTTCCATTGAGCAAATACTTACAGTCTAGATTTGCAATTACCATTTTAAGGAAATAAAATTCACATCAAAGAGCAATAGTTACTAAGTGTGACTGTCAGTTAACTAGTACAAAGTATAAATAACATTGTGGGTGGAAATTATCAAAAACAAGCAAAATACGAAGTTTTCAAGCTGCATCTGGGATCACCAGAGGAATATCCTAATATATTATTGATGTCTTTCAGGGACATTGGGAGGTGATATTATGAGAGAGGCATGTGGCAACCAAATATTGACTTATTTATCATCCCCATAAAAAGCAATTACTGTGACTTCCCATGCCCTGTTATGTCCCTTGGCATCAGTGGCCTTATCAGTCTAATGGGTATAGTCATCTGCACCATATGTGCATCCCAGGATGATAGGGATAGGAGTGAGTTTGTACCTGGGGAAATAGCTTAGAAAACTAAGGAATTCAAGTCAAAAGAGAAATGAATAATGATCACTGAATTGTGTAATTATTAAGGGACCATAGAGTGACTCGTAGCACCTCATAATTTAACCTCTACACAAAACCTCAAGTTGGAAACATGAAATTATTCTGGGAAATTAAATAAGTGCATTGATCCTGAGGTGAAGCACATGCTGTCTCTGTATGATATGTGTGCACTTTGAAAAATTCAGAGTTGCTGCAGGCTTATGACCTTCAAGATTAATTCTGTTGTTCTGTTTACTGATTAAAAGCAGCAAGTCTGGAATCACACATTTGAGCTTTGGTGTTTGGTAGCTGTATTACCTTAAAAACTACACCTCTGAATAACTAAATCTTGGAAAGTGCCATGTGGATAAAGAAAATGTGATATTTATTTATATGAAGTACTTCTCTGCCATTAAAAATATATACTTAACTAATTTTTAAGAAATGGATGAACCTTGAGACTATAATGTTTAGTGTAATAAATCAGATGCACAAGCTTAAATACTGCATGGTTACACTTACATGAGAAATTCAAAGTATAAACAGCAATATGAAAGAGCCACAGTAGTAAAAGTGGAGATAGATTTTTTGCAAAAGGAAGGTGACCAAGAGAAAGAATGGGGGGGAGTGGAAGAATAAGGAATAAAAAAATGAAATATATTATATTTCTGCTTTTCATTACTGTTTTCTATTGTTTTTAAACATGGATAAACAGTACGGTTTATATCACTCTTAGACTTTCATTCTCTACCCCACTCGGTTGAGTATGTCATAGGAATCTAAAGTATCAAATTAATTGAAAGGGATCCTATTTCCAATCTCCTTGAAAAGTGAGCAGCAGGTAACATTAGGAAAATTGGGGACTATGATAGTCAATTTCTTATCTACCATAATAAAGAACTTTTTGTAGCTCATATCATGCAGCTCCATCATAGTTAACCAAGTTAGTAGCATATACAAAGTTTGAGATAAAATGTATTTGGTAATAAAGAAGATGAGTAAGCCAACTACTTTGTTTAGTTCTCTTTGGAATCAGAACAAGATGGAAAAATTGTTCAGATTTAAATATTTCCAGTCTTGGACAATACAAGTCAATTTTTTTCTCTTGTATGTAAAGTTGAGTGGGTCATGGACACAGGAAGTGAAAGGTAGTATGTGTAGTTAGGTGGCTCAGGAAGTCTCTGTGTCCTCTGTTCTACCAGTGCAAGTACCACAAGACTCCCCTCCACGGGTGGGGATAGGAAGCCAGGACCAGCTTTCCAACTCAGAGAATCACTGCAATGAGTTAGCTTCCTCACTACAAACTTAAGGAAAGAACTAATATTTTATTGAATTATAATTATTTAACATAGTAATCTGGCAGCTCTAGGAGAGAAGTAGTTACCCTGACTTAACCAATCTCTGGCAGGTCATTTCCTGACTCATCTCTATCCACATTTCTATCTACTCATCTCTTCACTATCTATTACTGACTCATCTCTACCTACTAAAACCTGTGGGACCACCTTAAAATACAAAACAAAGGCATATTTTTTTTCTTTAATAGCACACACAAAGACATTTAAATAATTTCCATGATTCGGACCCTACAAGATAGCTCAAGATATAGTACTATCTGGCATACTTTCCAATGTTATCTTCCTCATACTGTGCAGCAGCCTCCTAAGGCATTCTTTTAGTTATAAATTCTTTCCCACCTTAAGCATTGGCATTTACCTTTCTCTTTGCTTGGAGGACTTTTTACCCTGCTATTCATGTAGCTAGATTTTTTTCATCCTATTTTCTCATTTTAAATGTCACTCATGACAACCATCCTATCTGTAAAAAGCACTTGAAGCTGTTCTCTATTATAGCCCACATATTGTTTCCTTCTGTGACACCTGACAATCTATTGTTATGTAGTCACAATTTTGTTTAGTTACTGTTACTCTAGTGAGGAAGAAAATTAATGAAAGAAAATAGCATTTTTTTATCTTCCTCTAGATGTGTGTGTTCAAAAATAGAACTTTGCCTAAATCATGATTGAAAGAACCTTGTAAGATTTAGTAGCATGTGCAGAAGTTATGATAAAAACTGAAAAGGAAAGAAGGAAGGAATGGAAAGAAGAAGAGAGGGAAGAAGGGAGAGAAGAAAAGAGAGAGTGAAGAATTGGACTAACCATGCCAGAGAGGGTTGTGTGTTCACTGGGATGAGGGAGTCATCATTACTGAGTCTCAACTTTCAACATTAACTTCAAATGCAGTATCTATGAAAGCATCCCTGATGTCACTGGGTAGAATGAGGTGCTCTCCTCTTTGTGACCCCATCATATTCATGCTGAAACCTTGGAAACAATAAAAACATCACGAACATTTGATGACAGTGAAGATACCTATCTCTTTAACCTTAGCTTACTCTTCAGCGGAGCAGGATAATCAGACGTCAACTGAGGTGTTGTTGCTAATATTATCAGGTTTAGTAGTAGTGTAATAAATTTAGTACTGTCTTTGGTAAAATTTACTTAAACTTTGATATCTTTAAATGTATGCCTTTTGGCAGCCTGACTTAATAATTGGGATATAAGCTCATAAATTAGAATTTACTATAGTGCTTACTGCTCCTACACATCAGCATCAGTGAAATCTCTTTCAATGTAGTCTTCAGGGCAGTGCTTCTCAGATCCAATGTTCATAAAAGACACCTGGTGACTTCACTGGATCAAAAGGTCTAATTCAGTATATCCAGGATGGGAGCCAAAAGTCTGCATTTATAACAAGCTCCCAGA
>RJWT010019731.1:0-18268 GCA_004365215.1 Cuniculus paca | reverse complement strand
AAAAAAAAAAAAAAAAAAAGAAAATGAGAGGCTCACAGGACTTGCTGCATAAAGACGCCATGGCTTGCCCCAGTCTTGGACAATGGCCTGGCCGCTGCTCTCTGGCCCTCTCTCTCTGAGCACCAGGAACACACAGATGACCTGTGGGACCATCTCGGTCTCCACAGCCTTGCTGAATGAGTCTATTTGGGAGCTATTTCCAGCACATCGTCCATTAATGCCCCCACCTGCCACCCCACAGCTGTGTCTCTTCCCAGCACACCATAAAGAAACTATTTCAGCTGCAGTGTCAGTCATCTCTGCTAATTTCCTCCCCAAGGAGGTGGTTAGCATCAGCCATCTCTCTAAATTTCCTCCCGGAGGAGGTGGTTAGTATCAGCCATCTCTCCTAATTTCCTGCCCTACCTCCCACTCCTGCTGAGGCCATTCGCGGCTGTTTATCTTCTGCTAAGAGAAAACAGTCTTGTAATGACGGCCACTATGTGCTAAATCGCCTTCATCCCATCTTGGTCCCTGGCACTCGGAGGAAAATAGCACAAAGGAGTTTTCTAGGATTTAGTCTGAGCCATGCTGCTAAGCCAGGAACACACTCCCCTCTGGGCCTCAGGTTCCCAATCTGTAAAATGGTTGTCCAACTGGCAGAAAGCATTTCCACTCACATTTCTTGCTACAATCCATGTAATTCCCACAGATCTGTCTTCTAACTCAAATTGTCTCTCGGCTATGTTAATTCATTTAACTTGTACAGTGAGTTGGTTTTTGTTTCTTCTCTGTTTTGTCTTTCCCCTCCTCTGAAGGTGTCCGCCTGGCCATTCACACCATAATGGCTCTTAATTCGGACAGGCAAGGGAACAAAGCGAGGTGTACCACTTGCTAAATATCTACATCCCAATTTTGCACTCTGGAAGTGACACTAAGGGCTAGGTCCTCGAAGCTGTGAGACCAAATGACAGGCCAACTTGGTCAAGGACTCCTCTGTCCCCTGACCTCCATATGCCCTCACTCTGACCAGGGCACCACTGTTCACTGAGTTAATTTCAATTAAACCTGAGCATCTAGAAGTTCTTTTTGTTCTTTTCCCCTGATACTTTCCTGTGTTGTCCTGTTGGTTTTACACCTTCACGCAGCTCTTTAATTATATTAAATACATTTACCTTCTCTTTTTGACTACTCAGCCGTCTCCAGGTATTGAGGGACTAAATCTGTTTTAATCTGCTGATTTTCACTCTTATGGCGCATTTTTCTTGTGTGGGTTTTTACTTCTTTACTAGTCCATTGTTTACCCGAAGTGTTTGTCATAGGAGTCCTATAGTCTCCATAAAAAGTAGCTTTCATGTGTGTATCTCAGTTTTATTGGTTTTTGCCTATTTTTTTCCCCTTGGTTAATATAAATTCAGTTTCTATACCTGTGAGTAGAGCTGAAGCTTGGGCTTCTAATTTTTTTTTCTTCAGTACTGTGGATTAAATACAGGACCTTTGCCCTAAGCCATATCCACAGCCCTATTTTTAATTTTTCAGGCAAGGCGTTGCTAAGTCACTAAGCTGTCCAGCCTGGGACTGAACTTTGAATCCTGTCTCAGCCTCCCAGAGTGCTGGATTTACAGGTGTGGGCTTCTGTTCCTTAATGATAACTGCCTTTTTCTTTTGCATAGCCTCAAGGAGATGGAGGTTTCTTTTGCAGCTTCCTGAGGCAGTGGCAGCTCAATAAGCCTTATTGAAAAGTGTCAGAAGAAGCCAGGCACTGTGGTACACGCTGCGAATCCTAGCAATCAGGAGGCTGTAGCAGTAGGGTTGCTCTGAGTTTAAGGCCAGCCTGCACTACACAGTGAGACCCTGTCTCAAAAAACAAATGAAAATGAAAAATCAGAAGAGTGGGAGACAGTTCAATTGCTTTTTGTTTTTAATCAGCTCCATGATGGAGACCCGTCTGTCTTTCCCACCACCACCTTCTGGGACCCAAACACAGCACGCCAACCCACAGCTTGTGTGCGGCAGAACCAAGTGAAGAGCACTGATTCTGGGCTCAGCTACTGGAGCCAGTTTGAAGCCCTGGATCAGGTGATCTCAAAACCTCCCGCCTCTGTCACCACCCCTCCGCCCAAGCATGACACCCTGTCTAGCCAGCGGGTAGACTCACTGGAGATGGAGGTGTAGACGGCGAAGGCCCGGAGGCTAGTCATCTCCTTCCTGCGGGTCACATCCACCCGGGAGCAAAAGATGTTCTCCCAAGCGTACAGCTTGAGCAGTTTGATGCCGCGCAGCATCTCGTTGGTCTGCTTCAGCCTCTCGTTGGAATATTCCTTCAGGGAGCGCCAGGTCAGAGGGACAGTCCCTTGTGTCCCCACACCTCCCACCCAAGAGAAGGGCACCAGTCAATGCCCTCACCACCCCCAGCTCCTGTCCCCACAGGGGTGCTCTCCACCCTCTCTGTTGATCTCATTACACAAGAAACCTGGTCCTACAAGGTGACGACACCCACTGTAGGTCACTGACAGCATGGGTGTCGCAGAGAAGACTGCTGACAAGGGGGCAGGGAGCAGGGAAGAGGGACACACACACCTCTGGACACTCACCAGCGTGCTCCGCTGGGCCTGGGACAGCTTGGTGGCCACAAAGTACTGGACAGGAGCCAGCAGAATGATGACAGCTGCTCCAATTAAGGCGCTGACCCCGAGGATGTAGTAGAGGAGAATCACCCCCACGATGATCTGGAGAGGGTCACCGGCTCAGTTCTCTAACCAGCACCCCCTTCTCGCCAGGGGCCCTGGGCACCCTCCTTCCCCCGTGCCCAGAAGTGAGCTGTGCATAGCTGCCCAAGTTTCCAAAATGTCTTGGGACAGAGCAGGCCAGGGAGGGTGAAACAAAGCAGCGACAGAAGTGGGGACTGGCTCGAGGGGCTCCCCCTGGGCTGGTAAGTAACTGCAAGGCTGAAGCATCCTTTTGCCCTCCCCGCCTTCCCTCCTGATGAAGTCTCAGTGCTGAGACTGCAGTAAGTGGCAGCACTGTCCGTTTGTTCTGTTTGCTGGCTACCAAGGCTGGCGTTTCATTCGCATCGGCAAAGAGTGATTGTGGCATACACGCCAGACAGGGCAGCCCTGGGTCTGAGGGTTTGCTTTTTCACTCTTAGGCTTCTGGCATCTTAAATTATTTTTAGTGAATCAGGCAGGTATTCTCTGAAAATTCATTCTGTTTCTAGCTTCATGTAAATGACTGCCTGCTCATGAATATGAATAAGAAGTGTAAATTACTCTTCCCCGGCCCCAAAGCACCAAGATGACATTTTCCCAGGTTGTCATCAAATGCGGGCACCTCTAAATACAGGACCTACTCTAGAGGAACAGATGTGCTGGCTTCCTTAGGTGAAGGGAGGGGGACACCTCGCATGGCCCTGAAGTCCCCAAGTCCTGCATAGACTGGCATGATGCCCCCTACATCACCTTCAAGGATGGAGCAGGCGGAGGCTGAGATTTCCATTAATCACAGGAAGCCTCCTGTGTCAGTGAGGCTCTGAGAGGCAGAGAAGCACCCGCACATCACCATCTGCTCCCGTTTAACCGATGTTAGCTGTGGGCCACCCTGGAGATGGCCCTCCTCCCACTTCTGGCCCAGCCCCTCATCCACCTGGAAAGTTCTCCCTGAACCCAGTCCCTCCTTTCCCCAGGACCTGTGCTTATAGGGAGCCTTTAAGGGTGTTCTTCACCCACTGCGGTTGTGCCTGACGTGGAGAAGGCTCCCAGGGCACCCCAGAGCTGGGGCTCAGCGTCTGTACCCACATCACCTCCATGGGGCTGGCCGTACTGGGGCAGGTGCTGGCGACACAGCCACCCCTGGCTCTTCCTGATGCTTCTCTGTCCCTTGTCCCTCTGCTCCCCAGGCCCCTTGGTCCATTCCTGTCCTGTACAGGGATTGGCATGGTCTCCTTGGGGGATAATACCAGAAGTCAGGAGCTCTGAGTGTGCTGAGCAAGTGTGAGGAAGAAGAGGGCTACTACGTCTTCGACTCACGGGTAAGGAAAGCAATCAAGCATAGTAGGGAGGTCACACTCGCTGGGGTTGTTGGCACTGAGTTTTAATGCAGCCCTGACACTTACTAGCAATCTCAGGCGAGTTGCCTAACCTCTCTGAGCCTCAGCTTCTTCATCTTTAAAACAGTGATTACAATGGTGACTCTGCAGGACTGTCACGAAGACTAAATGAATCTCTGTGATACATAAACACCTAGAATAGTGCCTGGCATATTGCTGGAGGCCAGTGAAAGGTGGCTAGCCCTCTTTCTTAAAAACAAATAAAAAGTCTCCTGGGAGTCCTGTCACAAAGGAGCCACAGAAAGGGGACAGTTGGTATGGTGCCGCTGCAGGTTCCTGTGTGGCAGTTAGACCCTTGCTATCTCTGGACTTCTGATACCCACTGGGTAAGAATATACAGCGAAGTCGGGCAAGGTGGCGCACACCTGTAATCCCAGCACTTGGGAGGCTGAGGCAGGAGGATCACTGCAAGTTTGAGACCAGCCTGGGCTACAAAGTGAGCTGAAGGGCAGCCCAAACTGCATAGCGGGATCCCATCTCAAAACAACAACAACAAATAATAATAATAATACATGGTGGCCTCCACTTCAGCTGAGTTCTTTAACCTGATGTCCTTAATAAACTTCAAGGAACCCATGTAGCTCCTGAAATTTCAGGCACAAAATGTGAACAAGCTTTTTTCTTTTTCCCCTGCCTGAGAAGCAGGATTTCAAAAGTGTACATAAATAAGTGGTTGCCTAGAGCTGGGAGCAGTGATCCAGAGTGACTGCCAACGGGTACAAGTTTCTTTTTGGGGTAATGAAAATGTCCCAAATTTGTGATGGCTGCACAGCTCTGTAACTGTACTAAAATGCACTGAACTGTGAGCTTTAAATAGGCGAATTACACCTCGACAAAGCCGTTACTTATTTTTTTAAAGCATAAATGGCTAAAAAAATTATGAGTCAGGGAAAGCCCTGGGGTTTACACAGAAATGGGCTCTTGAGCTAATTTCGTTAGCATGAAAAGCCTCGTGTGTTCTGTGGTCATCCAGGATGCACACAGGACCCTGACCAGGCTGAGGTCACACCAACTCTTTCTATCGGGAGGTACCCAGCTGGGGATGGAACCCCAGGACAAGCAGCTCTAGCACCTGAGTGACACCCGTGGTGCTCAACTCTCAGAGTGACCCCTAGTAGTAATTTTTGTGTGCTGATCAAATTGGTAAATGACAAATGGATAGTCTTTGATGCACTGAAAATGAAAGGCTGCTGGAAGCGGTCACACACACCCATAGCCTCAGCTACTCAAGAAGCTGAGGCTGAGGCTGGAGCTTCTCATGAGTCCAGGAGCTGAAAGGCCAGCCTGCTCACCATAGTGAGACCCTACTACAAACAACAACAACAACAACAACAAAACCCCAAGTGATACTTCATGAAAAAATATGCAAAGTAATCAGTATAGATTAAAGAAAATCCAGCCCCTCTCTGTGTTGTGAGGGTTAAAGTGAGGGTGTGGGGCAGGGCCAGCCCTGGGCTGGACTTACGAGTTATCTATTACTAAGAATTAGTATTCTCAGCAATGATGCACGTGCAATAAACCCTGTAAGTAGTAGAAACGGTGACCATGTAGCAAGTTTGATGTGCAAAATTGTACCAACTAGCTGTTCAAGGGGGCACCACACAAAGATCATGCGGATGACAGGTTGATGACTGCAACAGGCAAGCCCCCCAGGCCCTTTCACAGCTTTTGCTGTCACCCATTTGGGGGGGGGCAGCTTGGGCAGGGTCACAGGGGATACAGAGCTGCTCCTCGCTCTGCTACACCCTATCATCTCATCCTACATTCTCTCGCTTCTCCCAGGGTGAGAAGCTCTTCTTTCCTGCTAGTTTCCCTTAAGAAACTTTTAACTCTGAGTTGTACAGGTAGGGAGGACCAACATCCATCACTTGAGGACAAAGTTTATGCAATCTGCATCCCAGGAAGAGAAGGATTCTGTAAAGCCTGTCACACTAAACATGCACGTTAGAGGGATGTGTTTGCTAAGGGACCATTCTGTGCCGAGTGCTCCTCTTGGTCCTTTACTTAATTACCAAATCGAGTCATCACTACGACTTCAGACACTTGAAACTGTTCCCATTTTGTAGACAGGGAAACCACAACTCAAAGAGGTTGTTTGCTCCAGGCTGCCTCAACCAAGCCTGACACTGTCTGCTACCCCAGGACATCTCTGTGGACCCTGCAGAGCCCCTGGGAATAGGTCTGGAAATTGGGCTTCTGGCCTGAGCATTGGAGTGAAGATTCCTTCCTGGGACAGGAATCAGCGTCCACAAAGGAAGAGCTCCAGAGACCGCAGACAAGGCTGGTGTCAGACAAGGAGGACTCTTCCATCATTCAGGGAGGTTGCATCTACTCTTTACCAGCCTCAAAGCCTTTAAAAAATTACACTTTGTTTTTGGTCCGGTACATCGGCATACACCTGTAATCCTAGCTACTTGGGTGGCTGAGTTCAAAGTCAGCCTGGGCAATTGACTGAGAGCCTTTCTCTAAATAAAATTTTAAAAGCAGGGCTGACAGTATAAATCATTGGTAGTGCTCTTGCCTGACATGTACGAGGCCCTGCATTCAATCTCCAGCACCCCCCCCCCACACACTCTATTTTAAAAATAATGCATACTTATTGGAGAATTTAGAAACACATAAGGAAATTAAAAACCACTTGTAATGCCATCATGGGGCCATCCAGTTCCCTTTTCTGTGTGACTGTGTAAATGTACACACATGCATATTCTGATTTAGTAGGAAGCATACTGATACCCTATTTTGCAACTTACTCTTTTTGTTTAAAGACACATCATGAACACTTTGCAATGTAAATAAGTAATTTGCTACAACATAATTTTGAATGTCTGCAGAAATGTCCCATGTGATTAGTCTACTAAGACTGGCTGCATTTTCAAAGGCTCAATGACACAGCTTTCTGTGACTACCAAGACAGACAGCTCAACTGCTTGCATGTGTGGGACACTTAGAGGACCCAGGGGCACAGTCCGTGGAGACCCTAAGGGGTTGGAAGCTTCACACGGGTAAATACAGAACATAAGACAAGGAGCTGCTTGTCACCAGACATGCAGCAGCAGATTCTGGCTTCCTGTCTCACAGCCCCCACACCCACCCCTACCCCAGCACACATGCAGTACCTGCACTGGCATAGCCCAGAGGTTTGGGCACAAGAAGAAAAACCACATGAGCTGGTTGGTGTCGATGGCCACCAGGTTGCAGATCTGGCCAGCAGTCATTTCCCCCATGGACAGGTTGGAGGTGGACAGGTGCATAATTTTATTGTAAATCTTGGTCTAGAAATAAGAGCATTTATCATAATCATCATCATCATCATCATCATCATCATCATCATCATCATCATATCCCGGTCACCACCTCCGATGCCACAGGTCTGGAATGAGCCAGGGGTTTCTCAGGCATTGCCCACGGAGCCCCGGCACTGTAAAGGTCTGTAAAGTGCTCTGGGTTATTATACTAGAGTGACAGGGAGGTGGCTAAAATCTCAGAGAGGGCAAGGGCTTTGCTACAGGTCAAGTCAGGGAGGTCGCAGTCAAAGGAGGATGCGGTCAGCTACTTCCCCAGGGAGCAAGGCTTCTCCCGGGAGGGACTGGATTTAATTTGCTCTTAATTTTTTTCTTTTTTGTGTTTTGTTTTGTGGGGGTCTCGTTATGTAGCTCAGGCTGGCCTTAAACTCCCACCAATCCTCTTGTCTCAGCCTCCCAAGGGCTGGGATCCCAGGCATGCACCACCGCGCCTGGCTTCAAGCTCTTAAATCTTGAAAGCAGATCTTCATGCCCAGTATTCTTGATTTACCGGAGGCCAGAAGGGAACACAGGTCAGGGCCATAAACATGCTGAAACAGGGAGCTGCCCGCTGTGGGCTGGCCTTCTCCACCCTGGGGCCACCTCCCGTCCTCACTGAGCCTTGGAACAGAACAAGAGCTCAGCCTCAGAAAGTCCACTGTGAGACGTGAACCTGAGTGTCTGCCAGCCAAGCGGGCTGAGGACCCCCATGGGTCCCTCATGGGGAAATGGGGAGCAGTCAGAGGACACTCCTAGGAGTGCTGGACCCAACTGCATCAGTGTGGAGATGGTGGCTGCCAGTTGTGTGCTACGGGACAAGGAGAAAGCCAGTTCCGTCTGCAGCACCCTCAGGCCACTGCTCTTGAATGTGGTCCTGTTGTGTTTCCACCACAAGTGGTTCCCAGCCTGTAATTCATCTTTTGTGCCAATGCAGGCTTTCTCATGCGCCAGGCTTTCTTACAGCATAACCTGTTCTGCTTTTCACCACGGGGAAGGCTTAATATAATGGCAAAGACATTTTTGGAAAAATCTATGCAATTCCTGGGTTATGTGAAACCAGGCTTTGAAGAAAAGCACCTAATTTCAATGCAGTAAGGACAGAGTAATCTATCAAAGCATCATTAAGTAAAGGTCGGGATCCATGGAACTGCATGGCTGAGAACTAGTATATTTTTACCAATTATGTATAATTCACGAATTTTGCTTAATAACTTCTTATGGAAAAAAAAACCACAAGGCTATTCTCAAATTCATGCAGATACAGGCTCTCACTGATGAGAGTAGATTTGCTGTAAATACTTTCCTAGAAATCTCTGGAAGGAAGAAGGTTTTTAATATTCTAATTTGTTTCCATAATGAATGTATTTGTTTTCAAGAGCATATGGATTAGACTCTCCTGGTAATGCAAAATATTCAAACAGTTTGATAAAAACAATTACATCGTAGTACATTAAAAAACCATTTTTGGCACTTTTCTTGTAATTGGAAAAAGGCAGGCTGGTGTTTGACTTATGACATACAAATAGAATTCAGATTTAATTACAAAACTATCCAACCACAAAATTGCTTGTGGTGGTACAAGGCTGCCTGTCACTGGCAGGGTTTGAGCAGAGGCTGAAATTTTTGGAAAGCTTAACTGAGGTCTGAGCCCCATGAATCTTAGAGGGTCTCTGATTTTCTTGTACATTTTCCACCACTCTCAGTGACATCCCTGAGGAAATACTGTTTTCTTCATGAAAATCCACTGGGGTGGGAAACTCTGTCCGTACCGCTGCACAGGTTGTACACTATGCAACTTTAGTGGCAAATAGCCAGAGTTTGATACTTGACACTGTCCCCAGTCCAGGCTGCACATTTCTCCTCTCAATCTCTTTTCAGCAAAGCCTCTGATCCTGGCTACCACAGGACAAAGAACTGATCCTTACTCTGAACATTTTTGAAGAAGGTGGTAGTTTTTGGATTTTGCCATGACTCCATGGCAATCGCCACACGTGCCAGAACCAACTAGTTCCCCCCATCCCCTGTCATTCTCCCTTTTGCAAAAAGAGAATTTTGAGCAGGGCATATATGGTCTCAGTGACTGCACAGATGCTGCACCAGCCCTGACTATGGAAAAATTGACCAACTTCTATTTAAACTGCTGTAGTACAGTGTTCTTCACTTCAATTATTAAACTTAACGAGAACCCTGGGGCTTGGATAACTCTCATCACCACCATCTTCAAAGGTTCCCTGAATGCTCCCTGACTTTGATCATCTTTCCAATCTACTGTACGCAGGAAGCCATAGAGGGCAGGATCAAGGCATAGACCTAAGTGATGAATGGTATCTAGAGGAGTCTGAGGCTCCTCTGTCTGCTCTCAGCAGGGCAGAATGCTGTGATTGACTGGTGATGTCTGCCACTTTCAAGGGCAGGAGGCCCAAGGGCCAAGCAGCAGATGGCTCAGGCTCACTCCAGGGCAGAATCAGAACTAGAACTGCTTAAGACACATCCCAAGTCCAGTCCAAAGCACTTTGCATCTCTGCACTGCCCTGCCAATGTTTCTTTAATGTTTCTTTCCTAACACTCATGAGAAGCAGCAAAAGTGAATTCACAACATAATTCTCTTTCTTTTTGTAGTTCAGGTTGGCCTTGAACTTGCTTATGTAACCCACGCTGGCCTCGACCTCTCCTGCCTCAGCCTCCTAAGAGCTGAGATTACAGGCACGTGCCACCACGCCCAGCTCTGTCAGCAGAATTATTCTTGAGTGTCTATGAGAATGAATAATGCAGATTTTATTGTGAAGGCAAAAAGAAAAAGAAAGATTACCCAAATACCTGTATCGCTCCTCTCAAGTTAATTCCAGTCTCAATGGCGACATAGTAGGAGGCTTGCAGAAAAGTCCTTTGCAGTAGGAGGGCAAGGAACAGAAGCACAGCCAAGACGTAGGCATTAGCGAGGAACTCTTGGGATGAGACAAAGTAAACCCCAAGAAACTGTGTCTGTTGGGAAGAGAGGATCAGAGGTGGCTGTCATTGCCAGCAAAATGACATCACCTATATCTCACTGTGCTAGTGTGGCCCTCCTTGTGTCACTGTTTCTCAGTGAAAAGCCGGGCTGACAAACACCACTAAACATTCTTCAAACTGCAGGGAGAGCTGCCTGGCCCTCCCTGCCCTTCCACTCGAGGGAGCAGAATGAGGCCTGTAACTGCGACTCTCAGCCTTGCTGTCCCCAAGCTCAGGGGTGCTCACTGTCAATGATCAAGAATAAATAGAGCAAATCGTGGAGAAGTCAAAGCCAGAGCTGCTCGAGCAAATCTCATTGTGTGCTCTTTACTGCAAACAGAATCCGCAGTGGCTAAATCCCCTGCTGTGTGGTGGCTTCTGGGTAAGAAGGTCAACAGGAAACCTGGCACTGTGGTGCTCCCGGGGGACAGATGGGAACTCAGGACTTGATGGCAAAGACCGCAGACATAGGCCTCCAGTCTTGTGGGCTTCCAGGAGGGCTTCTGAATTTAAGGTTCTCTCTCTGCACTTCTAGCAAGATCTCAGATGATCAGCCACAGAGGGGAACATTCTGCCTTTGTTGCTAAAGTTACCAGGGAACAACAGTGCGTCAGTTTCCAAATTCAGCATCTCTAGCTCCCAGAAAAACTTTGATCTCGATAAGTCAGGAGCTCTCCAGTCCAGCCACATCAATATTTCCATGAAGACAGAAGTCTCCCTTTTCTGAGACTCTGCCTGAGGGGATGGGAGGGTATGGGACCTGCCGCAGGGTAAAGAGGGATTGGAACAAAGTGAGGAGGAACCCGAGGGTGACAAGGACAGGGTGTTCTCTGGAGGCCTCTTCCTAGAGTCAGATATTCCTGGATCTTGGTTGCAGGGCTTCCTGACAGTAGAAAAGCAAGACCTCCTTTAGTTTTAAGAGCCAAGCCAGCCCTCGATGCTCCCTGGAGCATCTGGTCCTGCTCAGAGCAGTCTGTCCTCTGCTGTGTGGGACAGGGGTCTCTCTCTGCTGGGGGCAGCAGGAAGCAGACACAGGGGACTACAGAGGGTGCATGCAGGACCTGAGAGGAAGAGGCCCTACAAGGCTTGGAGTCCTGACTCTCTATCTCTTTTGCTGGTGCCCCAGTGGGAGAGGCAGAGGCAGGAGGAGGTAGAGGGCAAAAGGGTGAGGCTGGCTGGAGGCAGCGAATGCACTGTTAAATGAGGCTGTGGGGAACAGACCTGACCCTACAGTGGAAGGAGGAGGAGAGAGTGTTTACCAGGTACAAAATGCCTTACTCACAATACTTAATGAGGAGAGGTCCCTGGCTGCCCATTTTACACAGGAGGACAAGGGGTTTCTGTACAGTGAGGCAGCTGTCCCAAGGCCACATGCTGGTCAGGAGACAAGTTGATGCCTTGACCCCGAGTCCCACTCTAAGTGTCCTGTTGTCACATAGACCCATAGCTTGAGAGGGATGGAGAGATGCCCATTTAGCAAACTCTGAGTCAAAAATACAGGCACACAGGCTTAAGAAAACCCAGCGGTGTTCAATCTACCCTGGGATACTTCTGTCCTGCCACCATCTGCACAGACTTAGCCTGGAGAACGGAATGCATTATTTTAAAGCAACAAAACACATGGCATCATCCCAAAGGAAGTAATCACATATAGGGAAGTGGCTCCGTACACAAAGATGTTTCTTTCTGAGTTAGAGCTGTGCAAATGCCCAACCGCAGAGAAGGGTTAGGGATGTTATAATACTCATGGGATCACCTGGCACCATGACAGCTCTGGAGCAACTGGGAGCCACACAGGCTGGACGGCGACGGCGAGGCCAGAGGAACCAATGGAGCACTCCCGTTGGTGAGACCGTGGGCGGTGCGTGTCAAGTGCACGTATCAATATTTGCATATTTTTAAACAAGGCAACAAATTCCCTTTTTGTTGCTCTAAAGGCAACACTTTGGGCTCTTCCCTCCCCAAGCACGTACACCCTAGGGTTAAGACTGTATGTTTCTGTGGATCAAGAATTTTGTAACCTATTTAAAAAAAATGAAAACCTCACTGCAGGTCTAGGTCATGAGGTCATGATGAAATCTCTTTCCAGTGACAGTTTCAGTAACAAGGTTTTGGTTAAGAAGTGGGTACTAGACTAGCCAACAGGCCTGGGGTGCTGCGAGAAGAGGGCTTTGGAAAGGGAGACCGGGTTGAGGGTCCCCACAGCAGGAGAGAAAAGATTAAGGACCACAACTTGACATTTGGTGGAAGCTAAATGCTTTGGAAGATTACCATGTCCTGAACCTGCAATTTTCACAAGCTCTCAGGAAAGAAGTTGTGTTTGCTTCCAGGGATTTCCCTAGTACTGTAGTATTCGATACATTTAAAAATTAAATCTAAAATTTTAATTAAAAAATTTAAAAATATTTTTAAAAAATCAGCCGAATCCTACCCCCATCCCCATGTACTTTGTACTGCGGTTGTTACACATTTCTCCACCCAGCCATAGAAACACTGGCGCAGTTAAGTATATTAAGTTACCCACAGTGACAGTCACATCCAAATAGGAATAGAACACATGCGAGAAAGGCGCATGACAGGGACAGAAACACACACACACACACACACACACGCATACACACACGTGGCTGACAACTACATGGCTGTCCCCTGAGGCTCAGAGGTCCTTTGAAGCTTTGGCTCCTACACCGAACCCCTGGCCTGCTCCTCCTTTTCCTGCCTCAGCCTGGAGCAGCCCTGGCAGGTCTCAGACACCAGCAGTTCGCTCTGAATCCAATTCTCTCGCCCTCCAGTCAGATCAGAGGCACGGCGGGAGGCAGGTGACAGATTGGGAGTGGGGGTTGGGAAGAGAGAAGCTGGAAGGAACCAGATCAGGGCAGAGTCCAGGCCAGGTCCCAGCTTTCCCTGAGGAGAGGCAGGGGGAACTAGGACGGGAGCATCTGAGACCTGGCGAGTCACAGACACTTCAGAAACTACAGAGGAACAGAAGCAATTGTCCATGCGGACGCCAAGGACGAGTTTCTTATCAAGTGTGAGTGTCCTGGAAGGGAAAAAAGGACAGGGCAGCCGCTGATAGAGTCAGCAGTGGAGGTCAGGCTGCAGGGCCTGTGGTGGAGGCCTGTGGCCAGGCTTCCTGCGCAGCATGGAGCCTCCTTCTTTGAGGTTTGCAAGACCAGCACAACACTCAGCTGAGTTAGAGCTGGGGAGACTTGGGGAGACAAACCAAAACACCTCAGTCAGTGACCCCCTTGTTGCCTGGGCTCAGAAGCACAAAACAAGCCAAGTGCGGTGGCACTCGCCTGTAATCCCACCCAGCACTTGGGAGGCCGTGGCAGGAGGATTGCTTGAGTTCAAACAGAGCCTGGGCTATGTAGTGGGCTCAAGGCCAGTCTGGACTACATAGCAAGACCCTGTTTCAAAAAAACCAAAAATGAAAAAAAAGTTTAGGAAAAGAAAAAGCACAAAGCAGAATTCTGTAAGCCATTCTCCAGGCAACCATATAACCAAGCTGGAAACTGTACTGACTTTCAAACTCTCGTGTCTATATCGGAAATGTGCTGATTGTGTTTGGGCTGCAGGGAGCAAATATCAAATCTGATAAGGCCTGCTGCCACTGAGGCAGGGCCATCTGTCCCAGGGATTTGCGTGCTGATAAGGAGCGGGGACAAGAGCATTCCAATGAGAGGGCAATAAAACCTAGGGTTTGTGTATAAATAAAAAGAAAAAAGGTGGCTATGGGAATGCTCAGATGAACTAATCCCAAGAGCTGTGCTCGCCACCCCCTGCACATCCTGCCTCCCAACTCTCTCTTTCGAGATTCCTCTTGGGGTGAGTGAATGTTGGGAAGCACAGGAAGAAGAGGATGGTGTGGACTGGCTGATAAAGGCTCTGGCTTGGGTCATTTCCCCCTAATATTAACAACCGGCTCCTTGTTCCTGGAGGATGTCAATGCAGAGTATTCTGGTGTGGCCTCTGGTCAGGCTACAGCTGAAGGTGACACTCCTGTGGACAAGAGAAGTAATCACTTCCACTCTCTTATGTTGGGGCCAAGTAAATGTCAGAGGCTCAAAAGGTCAGAAAAGGACTCGATGCCATCAAACTCTAAATATTTAAACAAAAAATCAACACATTCTTGACTGAACAAGATATCTTCTCATTTGGCTAACTCCTATTCATCTGTCAAAGTCCCATTCAAATACCCCTCCTCTGTGAAACTGCCTATGACTGTTGGGTTAACTAGTCACACTTCTTGTAGTTCCCTGTATGTGTATATTCCTCCTCACAATCATGTGCAACATGTAGCGTAATCTAAATATCTAAATATTTTCAGATTTCTCTGTTTTTCATTGGGTTTCACATCCTTGCAGCCAGAGGTGATGGTTTAGTAACACTAATCAATGTTGTATCATGGGTGTAAGTGCCCAGACTTGGATTCAAATCCTGTTACTAACTAGCTGAGAGACCCTGGGGAAAGCTGCTGAACCTCTGTGAACCTCAAATTTCTCATCAGTAAAGCGGGGATAAGAATACTGAACTCATGAATTCTGCGATTCAGGAAATATATCTCAAAATGGTTGTTACAAAAAAAAATAGTATTGTTTCAGCGATTAAATAACACATGGCCAACTCCTGCATATAGCCAGCTATGTGTCAAGTGGTCACTAAGTGGTCATTTACCATCATCATCATCATAACCACTGCTCTGTGTTCTCACAGCCCACCTGGACTGGCACAAAGTAGGGTTCAATAAACACTTGCTGAATAAATTTGGCAAACAGACTTGATGTAGCTCGTATTTCTGACCAAAAGTGCTCAGCTGACTAATTCTATCTCTAGGAAAGTTAATATCATCTCCTAAGGATTGACTGCTATCTGCGAGTTTAGCACTCATGTGATGAATTAATGTTATACAATGGGGTGTTGTAAATTACTAAGAGCCCTAGTTACCGAATCTCTGAATTGCTTCTGGGCTGTCTGTGGTTAAAATGTTATAATGACATCCTCATTGGAAAATACAACCCTCAGTCTTATCAGGGATAAAATTTTCCCATTTTGTGGCCATCTAAGTCTAAGTGGCTACAAATGCCCCTCAGTCCCCAAAGAGGCTACTATTGCTACGAATAGGGAAAATAACCCCCAGAAAAGGTTTCTTCTTTTGTTCAAAACATTTCAGCTCACAGCATCTTTAGAGGCGGAAAGACCATTGGACATCATCCAGTCTAGTAGATTTCAAGTATTTTGAAGCCATGGACCCTTTAAAAAATTTTAATGGGAAGTTCAACATTTTAATAAAACTGGGGTAGCTTTGAACGCAATTTGGAGCTGGGGAAGAAAAAACTCTACCCAGCCATGGCTGCTCCCCACTTCCCTCTGCTCCAAGATGCCCCTGCAGAACCTTGAGATCTAGGACACAGAACTGAAGAAGACAGGACCCTGCCACCTTCTTTAGAGTTGATGACGAGGACAACAACTAAACATCAATACATCTAATCAGCTACACATAAACAAACGCATCCCCTGAAACCTTCGGCATGACTTTGCAATAGGAGTGGTGACGGCGACAATGGTGGGATAAGCCGAGCTGCATGCCATAAAGTCCCTGGGGTGCAAGCTGTCATTCTCTTTGGCCACATACAGAGGAGGAAGATTTGCTGAGGTCTCTGCCTGAGTGAGGGCACCACACGCGTTGGTCTCTCGCATGCTGGGGTGCATCTGCATGAGACAGACGGACCTCTCGGGGTGCCCCACCCGCCCCAGGGGCCTACCTTGGGCTGGAAGACACGGTTTTCCTTTCCAAGATGGTCCACGATCCCAAAGATGCACAGCGGACCAGCAAAGCCCAGAGAGTCGGCCACGATGCGGAACGTGCTGCTGAGGACCAGGCGTCTCCCGAAGGCATGGCACAGTGCCCGCCAGATGGCCCTGGCACCCTGCGTGCTCTGCGTGTCCTTCCGCTGCCCAGAGAGACCCACGGCCAGGTCAGCATGGCCAAGGGCTCATTCACGGCAGGGTCCAGCCTCCCAGGATGTCCCCTGGCCCCTGCTGTCTGGGGGGAACCCAGTGGCCACGAGCTCTGCAAACAAACGAACTCCAAGAAGAAATCATGGCATCACCAATTGCATGGCTGGATGGGCCCCTATCAACACCACTGCGGTCCAGGTGGGGAAGTGGAGGCCAGAAGATTGCTCGAGGTCACATAGCCTGCGAGGGACTATGTGTGATGGGCACAGCCTCATACTGTGCCACACTCACCCATGACCACCTGCCACTGTCTGCCTCAGTTTCTCCTCTGGCACTAGGGCAGAGGCAGTGAAGGAACTCTGGACTTTGAGTCATGAGACTGGCTCTGCCACCTACCAGCTGTGGGCCTGCTCTGGACAGCTGTGGCCTCACTCAGGGTCTGTTTCCTCCTCAGTGATACAGGGAGACCTCTGCCTGGCCAAACTCAGAGTTACTGTAAGTACCAGGCTGATATCCCTGCCTTGCAAACTGGGTGAAAATTCTCACAGTCATTGTGCTCTAGAAGGAAGAGCTGTGGCCTGGGGAAGTCCAATGGGGTCATTTTCCTTATCAGGTCCTCATTTTCCCCACCTGAACAATGAGTATATTGGGTCATTCCAACTGCGACTGTCCTATGAATCTGTGTGACTTAAGGTGGGCATCTTTCCCTCACTGGGCCTCAGTTTCCCTAGCTGTCCAATCAAGGTTTTGACCCAATGTCTCCCCAGGCCCCTGTCTGTGACTTTACACTGGAGGACAGGGAATGGGTGGTGTGGTCATGCCCCTACTGACCGCCTGGGCATCGAAGGCCTCACAGAGCCGCCGGTAGTTGGTGAGGGCCCTCATGGCGATGGGTAGCTTCCCAATGGCACGCAGGTCAATGGGCTTCTTGTGGGCCGTCTTGATGAAGGCGTTCATCCACCAGTAGGTGCCCTTGGACAGCAGGTTCACGAAGGGCTGCAGAAAGCGCACACCCAGGTCCTGCAGGTCCTCAGGGGGCTTCACCTCCCTCGGTGTCTTGAAGAAGATGTATCTCTGTGGGGTGTGGCCGGTGGGTGAGTGCATGTCCTCACTCTGCTACCCAGCTCTGCAAGGATCCGGGGCTGTGACGGCCACGCTGCACCTCTAACAGATGTGGCCCTCCTGCCTCTAACTATTCTCAGGAAGAGGATCCTTCAACACTGCTTAGTGCCCGGCACCAGGGTGTGCTCGATTTGTGACTATGCAGTGAGGTCTACTGAGTCCCACTGGCTCGGCTGGGTTGGGTTTAAATCGAGTTGGAGAAGAACACAGATCCATAAAGAAACCATCATGCTTCACAGAGCTTGCAGAACCCCAGATCATGCAGACCTGGGTTGAAATCCTGTCTCCTGGACCAGCCTCATCTAACATGCTTCCCCTTCTCTAAAGGAGTTGGTACCTGTACCCCAGGGGTGCTATGAGGGAGGGAAGGTAGAGGAGCCTGAGAAAGGAAAATGAAAGTAGCGCTGCACTCATCAGAAGGCACAAACTAGAGAGGACTGGAGGGCGGGAAAGCTTTTCTCACTCATTGCAAGCGGATGCTGTCCCCCCACACTGATTGAAACTGTAAATACACAGAGCTTTTGATCTGGCAACCGCTCCTTGGTCTCGCTCCCACAGAAATAAAAGCAACAATACACACAGATACAAGTGTATTCAATACACACAATTTATGAAGGCAAGCACTTGGCCCCAAAGTGAACACCCATCAGTAGGGTGATAGCTGAATAAATCATAGTTCGTCCACATGATGGAAAATTATGCAGCCATTAAGAAAACTGAATTAGGAGTGTCATGTGGCTTGGAAAGAGTCCTAAGATGTTATTTGTTGGGTGAGAAAAGCACAATGCAGAAAACCACGTAATACGATCTCATTTGTAGGCAACAAATA
>RJWT010019730.1:0-18267 GCA_004365215.1 Cuniculus paca | reverse complement strand
TGGAGTTCTGTTAATTACCAGGTTTAATTCACTTGTTTATAATTTGTTCATTAAAACACTGAAATTAAAACTAACCTCTCTTTGTGTATTCACATGTGATTAATCATAGGTTTTCCAAGTTTTTTCAGGGGCACTATTTAATCTCTGTGCTAATTTTTTCAAAAGTAAATTATATGAACATTGCAAACATGAACTCTAAAAATTTATTTTTCTTATTAATATAAATGTCAACTGTTACTACTGCATTTTAACCTAAGTTTAACTTCTAATGCTTTCAAGATATCGACCAGGAGTTGAGGTAGGTTTAAAGTGATGCAGAAATGACATAATGCAAAGCTGTTTACTAATTTTGTAAGTAATAATTACATAAAACTATCAGAAGCTACCAAATCTCTATAGAAACAAATTCAAGAGACTTATGCTTAAGATTCTTTCTGTGACCTTGGGTAAAAATTGACCTGACTTCAGTTTTCAGAGCTATAAAATGATGAGGACTTGCTGGGTGCGGCAGTGCACAACTATAGTCTCAGCACTTGGGAGGCTGAGGCAGGAGTTTGAGGCCAGCCTGGGCTACAGAAACGAGTTCAAGGCCAGTCTGGACTACATAGTGAGAATCTGTCACAAACAAACAAACAAACAAACAAACAGAAAACAACTTGAGGTTTGTTTGAATTATTTCTGTTATAAGATGCTATGTTATTTTTAGCTGTATCTTTGCTTCCTTTGACTATGAGATAGTTTGGTGAAATTTCCAAGTTTTTTTTATTGCAACATGAATTATTTTGAGCTATTGTCTCAGACACAGTGCCCTCAGCTAGGGAACTCATAGATTCCATGAAGCTATAGGAACTTCCACAAATAACAAGAATAAAATATCATTTGCTCCATTAAGTTTGACCCAAGATCCTCTATTTTTGTATATATGACATAAATGTGCTCTAATAGGGCTTACCTGGCAGATAAATAAAGGAAGGAAATAGTTCCTGGTGTGGTACTTGAAATTTTCTGGATGTTAGTAAGGCAGTATATATATAGAAAATGTAATTATATGAAGCTCTGTGGTTGTTTTGTATCTCTCACAATGATTTCAGTCATTTGAAGCCAGAAGGTTCTTGTGGTTCCCTTATTTCCTCCTAGGTGCAAATACTAGGGCTTAGAAACCCACAAAGAAATATCGTCATGGAGTTGTTTATCATTTCACAGAAATCCAGGGACAGTAATGACGGCTGACTTTGACATTCAGAGTGCCACAAAGTCAGGCACCTCAGTAAACACTTGAAGAAAACTTAGCAATTCCCAATTCAACCCTACATCTTGGTGGAAATAAAAGCATCTCTGGAGTTCTAGGGGTAGTAGTATCAGCTCCTTCCTTATTTACAGCTTCCGCCTCCAACTGGGCCAAAATGCTTAATGAAACCATATCACCTCCTGAAATGACTGACAGTCATGAAGTGCAAGTGGACCAGGGTACCTGGAGGCAGCGACTCCTTTGGGAAGTGAGGAGCGGTTGTTCCGGTTGTGCTCTGAGGGACAGGAATCCAAGCTTGGGTGTGAGTGGAGAGAAGAAAGCCATCTGTGGAAACAGCCATCGTGAAGGGGGAGAAGGCCGATGACAAAGGCCCAGGAGTGGATGTCTGTACCAACTACAAACCTTCATTGAGTCACATAAGGGGCTTTGTGTATAAAGTAAGAACTCATCCCCAGTCACCCACCACAGGCAGCGTTTCAGAACTTTTGACTTTTATACAAGAAAGCAGCACTGAGAGAAGAGATTTCATAGCTAGGCAATAAAGAAACATTTGCCACTGAAGGAAGCTTCATAATTGAGATGTGGGCCTTTTTCATGAACGTGGTTGGACTTCATACAACCTTCTGGGAGCCTTCTGGGTTGTTTCTAGACTAGGCTGGATTATGAACAATGTAGTCATTCCAATGACCTTTAATATTCAGTAGAACTGGATTTTTAATCAGGAAGCTCAAATAATTATGCTTTTTAACTTTACTCACATTTTTCACTTAGAGCCAACCAGAGGCTTTTAAAATTGTAATTGTTTTATTTCTTTTATCTTGGATAAAAATTTCCCATACCTCATTTTCCCTCACGTATCTTCTATATTTTCAGATGTATGTATGTGTATTACATGTAACACAGAATATTGCAGTATCAGATCAAGAAATATCAATTGAATAACCACCATGTGTTAAATTTTAAATTGGGTGTGGCAAAGATAATTGATTGAGTTAAATTACTTTCTCTCAACTTCTCTTTTAGATATGTATTAAGATTAATATAAACCAAAGATTAAAAGCAGTGGGCAAAATTAGAGGTCAGTATTGGATTAGACATACTGTGGTAGCTTTTTATGTTTGAATAGAGCTGAGCTTGGAGGATAGTTTAAGTTAGCTTTGGTGTAGAGACTATCTCAGAGTTTGGCATCAAAGTTGGTGAGTATGGCATGATCAAGGTGGAAGGGAGATAGGGGTTGGGAATAAAGTTGAAGGGCTTTCAAAGCAAGGAAGGTGTAACTTAGTTCAATAAACACGACTGTAAAGATTTTGTGGTGAAGAAAGATGGCAGAAGAAAGCTAGGAAGGTCAGTGGGAGATGTCATAGCAATCTGAGGGAGATAAACAGAGCTGGACACTCAGCTAAGAACAGACAGAGGAGGGCAATTAAGAGTGACTTCAAAGGTGTGTGTTCCAGTGATGTTAAGATAGTAGTCACCAGACACTTATTTCATGTGCTTGGTGGGGAAAAATAAAAATGCATTGCTCTACATACAGGGGAGTTTGAAATGGTGGCAGGCTGATGTTTATCTTACACATTCAAAGACTTTTTTTATTTTATGGAAGAAAGTAAAACAAATTTTCAAAACAAAATAATAGAATAACAATAGTTAATGTATTACAGTGGATACAGTTTGAGACCATACTCATATGTGAAATGAATCAGACTCAGAAGACTTTTATACGTGAAAAACAACAAAGAAAAACATCCTATCTTTCTGTTCTGGTGTAGCAGAAAGAGTGTGAAATTTAGACTTGTAAGTCTATAATTCAGGTCTCAGCTCTGCCAAAAATTGGATGTCTGATCCTTGGCCTCAGCTTTCTTATCTGTATACCCGAGTTAATAATGATATTTACTTTATGGATGGATATATATATTTATATATCAGCAAAATATATATGAAAAAGTACTTATAAAGGCTAAAATGCAACACGGTTTTGAAAACTCAATGCACATTGTAATATTATACCAACAAGTTTCTCCCTTTTTATGTAGGAAAAGGAGAAGGGGAAATCTTTTTATTGCTTGAAGGATTAGAAATGCCTGTGAAAATATCAGTATAAACTCATTGTTGTTAATGGATAAATAGAGATAAGTGTGAAGAGGACTGTATAGAGATGTGTGAATACAGATGTGGTTTTTCTGGCTGTGTTCACTGGGGTCCCTGGAAGCTGTGATATCTCAGTAGCAATGGCACACAGAACTCAGGCCTTGGACTCTAAAGGTCATTTTCCAAAGGAAGGGGCCAGCACTCTTGTAAATGGCTGGTGAGAGTAAGAAGGTGCTCAGAAAGTGGTGGGACATGGCAACCCCAAAGAAACGCTGATGACTAATGTGGAGGAATCTGAGTGACCCAGAACCCTAAAAGCAGTGGATTGTAACCTGAAATTGATGCAGGTATCTGTGAATCTGTCCTTACAGAAATAACCAACTGAGTAACTAAGTGTAAATTCCAGTGAACAAATCTAGAAAAAATATGTAAATTATAACTAGTATAAGGGTAAATAGCAGCCTAATTTGCATTCAAATTACTAAAAGTTTTATTAATTGTTTTCAACTACAGAACTCAGCAAAACCCAATTTTGTCTGAATCATCATTGAGGGAAAAACTTGAGACACAATTGCCTTATGTCATGTAGAATGACTTTTGTCCTTCTTTGGACTCCTAGACACTTTCAGAGAAGAAGATTGTCATATAAAGTTGGCATTTTTAAAGGTTTATTTTAAAGATATAAGAAAATAGAAATGCAAAACAGGGTCGTTGGGGGTGGGGAGGAGGGTTATTTTAAATGTATATCTACATCTTTTACAATGAGTAATATTTAAGAAAATGACACCTCCAAAGATCAAATGATACAACTGAAGTACTATTTTGTTCTTGATAATGCTGTTTTTCACTTACCGGAAGTTGGTCTTAGGTCCGGGGATTTAGCTCAGTGGCTTAAGCACCTGTCTGGCAAGCATGAGGTTGTGAGTTTGATCCCTGGTACCCAACAGAAGTTGGTCTTTATTAGTAACGCATACTACCAATCTCCTGATTTATAATCAGTGATATGGGCACTATATGAAGCATTTCTGACTTTACCATTTATTCCTGATTCCTTTTTGAGTAAAACAGTAATTGAAAAGATCCTTTTGGGAGAGAGGGATTTAATGGGTGAAAGTGACTATTTTTATTTGCTAGTGATATATATATATATTTAAAATAACAACAGCAACTTTTGTTGAATGCCCTCTACATCCCTGCTGATTTGCAAATTATTTTATTTAGTTTAGACTATATAAATAACTGTCTATTCCTTTGCATCTGTTTTATTTCTAACACAGGCCGTGAGTCTGTCTAGCACTTGAGTAGTGGCTGTTTCTGTGTAGCAAGGATCTCTTTTGACTACTTTGAACTTGGACCGTTAAAATTAACTTTCTCTTTTATTCGCCCTGCTCACTCCCATAATCATCCCCAGGAGCAGGCTGTTTTCCACATATGCATAGAACCTCACTGCTAAGGAATCATTCCATTTTGTACTCTATTTCTCTTTTGAATTAACTTTGCCACAGCATGGCTAAACTCATTACAATTTTTCTTTCTCTTTCCTTTGTCATTAATATTTTACTTGCCTACCTCAATTTTTCTTAATAAAATGTTTAGATCTGTAATATCTAAATGCTCAGTGATAAACGACATACACAACACCCTAACCCACGCGGAACCATGGCAGTGCCTATGTTGAAGTTGTCTGTGTGTTGCTCTACATAAACGACTCAGTGGTATAATGGTAGCTGAATGTATTCCTCTTGGAGGGCTTCACATATGTTTCCTTGGTCTGTGTACTTCAGGGTTTTCATGTGCAAGACGCGAACTACATCCTGCTTGGAAGGCCCAGTGCCCTGACGTTATGAGATTTGCCCAGCTATTTGCCCACATCAGTGAGCTGATGCTTAAGCCGTTCCTTGCTGGGCTCCCGATCACTAACCACAGCCGGAAACCCCCAGTTCTGCATTCCCGGTCGGTCGCAAAACGGAACTCCAATGCCGACTCTTTCCCACGGGGAGGAGGAGGCAGTGAGGTGACATTCATGTCGCGGTGATGACCCCTCTCTGCTGTGGATCCTTTTCTTCACCACATTCACAGATCCAACGCATCCCAAATGTCCTCATGTGCCTCCCACTAACGTCCCAGGGCACGAAGTCCCCAGCCACCTGTGAAGGCACAGGTTCTTTGGAACAATCCCATAATTTAAATTTTAATACTTTTTAACTTACAAAGTTTTCTTTCAATTTCAGGTAGTTATTAAAAGGATCTGTGTCATAGCTAAATCTCATTAAAATGATCATACCCACCAGACGTGGTGGCACATGTCTATAATCCTAGCTCTGCGGAGGCTGAGGCAGGAGGCTGCAAATTCAAGGCCAGCCTACACTACATAGTGAGACCTTGTCTCAAAAAATAAAAATATTTCCATAAGTGCACTCTATATGAAAACTGCAATACTGTAATTTAAATACTGGTATGTTGAGAATTCAGGGGAAAAAATAAAAGGAGATACGTTATTATTATAACATAAAAAATGAAGTTTTAGAAAAAATACAATATAAATATATATTTACATATAGATCAAACCATAAGAACAGAACTCCAAGTACAGATTTTCTTAAAGAAAAACCTGCTCTAAATGAGTTAATTAAAAATACATAAGTAAACCTCTAATGAAGTTACAGAGGGGCTCATAGTCTGATAGTTGTGACATCACAGGATAATATTCTTATTTTTCCTGTTATATGAAAAAGAATTTTTTTGAGTCCATTTTATTACTGTTTGCTCACATTCATGACCTATTCATTCTATGGCAATAGCTGAGCTCAAGAGGAAAGGAGAGAAGCCCTTTGCACCCGTAAACCTTTTGTCTGTACATTTCACTCTCATGTCTTGCCAGATGCGATCTTGGCTCTGAATTTTGTATGAAAATGCATGTGCTCTCCTGTGGAGAAAAACTACTTCCCCAGGATGTGTGAGATCACAAAGATCCCATCTAAAGCCCCTGTGCCTTAGAGTGCAGGAATGTCAGGGTTGAATTCGGTCACAATGTGCTGCCTGTTGCCTCAGAAGTGTGCCTGGAGTCTGTTTGGCAGGTTGTCCTCACTTGAGAGTGCAACACACACACAGCCAAGCCACAGTCACCGAAGGCTGTGTGAGCCACACTGCCAGACCTTACTGCCCTCCTGCATCCCAGCGATGGGCATGATTTTAAGCAGCCTTCAAATGAGGAAACCACTGTGACACTGGTGCACATCATAAGGAAAGAGGTGAGATCTCTGCAGCTCAGCTTACACCCAGACGGTGCACACACTGAGTCACAGCACAGACAAACTGTGTGACTCTCAGCACAGGAGATCAGCAGCAGCCCAGGGAAAGCTGCAGCATTGTCCATGCTTTAGGGCACGGAAACATGGCATGAGTAGTGGGAGTGTGTAAGAGTAACGTTAACAGCAAAGGGAAAAACCAGGGCAAATGGTAGTTAGGAGAGAGGGCTTTCGGACTAATGGAGCAGACTTCACATATCCCAGAGGAAAGTTTCATGTCATGCTGACCAAGGAATGTATATTGGGTACAGAAGAATTAATAGTTTACAAATCTGTTAATTGAAAATTTTTATAGTGTTCAAGCACTTGTGTAACTTTAAAATGCAAATAGGATACATTAATATTTAAATATTAATGGCATAGAGGAAGACAAAAAGTATTTCTTTTGAAGATTTTTGTCCCTTCATAGCATCTTCAATATCTTTGTTAATTTATAAAATTGAGACTAGCTGTATAAAGTTCTGATCCTATTTATGCTTGGTAAAATCTATGGGCTACCTCAGAAAACTTCACTTTCTAAACTTGACTAGGAAGGCAAAGCTATGATAAATCTGGAACACAAAACAGCAATTGGATGTTTAGAATCAGTGAGGCAGGCATCATCTTTTCAAAAAAAACAAAAAGAAAAATGAAAAAAGAAAAGGGGCACTGGTAGCAGCAAGTGAATCCAGATCTTGTTGCTATTTATCTGCTCCGAACCTTCCAACCCTCCTGAGGTTCAGGGTTGGAATGTGAGCGAGGGCAGGCACCCGTCCCACCCAGGCGCCTGGGGCCAGGATGGGTGAGAGAGGCGTTGTCCTTGGAGTCCTTGGGCATTTAGAGGTATGCTTGCTTTGAGCCATTGCTGTGAACACAGCATCTGAGGCCAGACAAGCCATTTTTTGAAGCTGCCAGTTGGGGGCAGGAGGGCTGGGAGTCTGGTGGAACCACCCTGCTTCAGGAAGGAAGGGAAGAGCACAGGGGTAGGCTGAGCCTTGGGGTGGCCTCACTGGAGTAGTCTCCAATCAACTCAAGGGTCATGTACTTGACCTGGGATGCTAGAGATGATGTGGGCAAATAGGAGTAAGATCAGCCCACTTCAGTGGCAGCATGAAGAGGAGAGGGAAGGTGTTGTTTGGAGCAACCTGATTACTGAGTGTCCACAGCTCGAGGTGAGGGTGCGAGGCTTGTCCTAAGTGACTGGGGAGACTGGGCAGCTGGCAGAAGCATTTCCTGAAGATGACCTCACTGTGAGTCACACTCGATGGAAGCCTGCACAGACAGCAGGGCCCTCTCTTCTGACACTGGGGGAGTGGAGGCGGCAGATGGACCGCATCAGGGACCCAGGCAGAAGGAACTGAGAAATAAGAACACGCACACTTTATACTTGGCTTTTTGCAGTTGTTTATTATGTCATGTAATTCTCCCAATGGAGTGGATATTTATAACTTCATTTTTTATCAAGGAGGAAAATGAGCGTCAGAATGACTCATTTACCCCCAAATCTTACAGCAAATAAATGCATTAAGTGACAGACAGGCCCCAGATGTTGGATCGCAAAGCTTATACCTTTTCTCTGAGCTGCAGCCTTCAATCTGATCACCTCATATCTGATTTTGTAGTATATTTAAATTAAACTGTTGGACAAATAATAAAATTTGGAGTCATCTGATTCAAAGGAGAAGGAAGAGTAAAGTTGAGGGCAAGGAATCATAGCTAGCTTCCAGGGCAATGCTGTGTACGGGCACTGTTGGAGTACTTTGATGGAACAGTGGAGATAACCTTAGCGACAGCACGGTGTGGAAACAGCGAGAACTCTTTTCTGTCCAGTAGAATGAGTGAGAACTAAGAAGGAAGAATGAAGGCTCTGGATGCCTTGCATCTGTGCTTCTCGAGCTGACCTCACAATGCTGGAAAGGAAAGTAGCTGTGATAGTGAATAACATCCATTAAAACACATGAAAATGCTCTTATCATTTTACTATTCAGAGCAAGCAGAATACGGGAGTTATGAGTTGTGGTGTGGTTTATAATGCAGCACAGTCTCTAATAACACGATCATGGGAGCAGACAGACAGACAGACAGAATAGGCAGAATGATCAAGTACTCAAGCCATCCACACTAGTAGCACCTCAGACCACTAAAGTAGCACCAAACAGCTAAGTCCTAGGTGTCTTTGGAAGTAATCTCTTGTGATCTCAGTTGAGAGGTAAGGTAGGAACCTAAATGGTTGGTTACTTTAGGGACAGTTTATCAAACTGCAGATGGATGGTGTCTAAAATTAAATTTCCTAGAAGTCGAGGATATTTTTTTCTGCAACCACAGAGAGAACCCAAGGACAAACTCAACTGAAAAAGGAAAGCTACTGAGATGTTATTCAATCCAAATTCTAAAAGCTAGGCAACCTATAAAGGTCTTTCATGGGCTGGAGATTTAGCTCAGCAGCATCAGCACCTGCCTGGCAAGTGTGAGGTTGTGAGTTCAATCCTCAGTACCAAAACAAAACAAAAGTCTTTCAGTACCACATCAGATATTCTGACTAATAAGGTCAAGGGTCTATGTAATATCTTCATACCATAGAAAGATTGATATTCTTTTATTATATTGTGAGATAAACAAGCTGAACTATTTTGGCTTCCAGTCCAACGAGAAGGAAACACCTTATCAAGGATGGTTTTTAACATTTGATTCCCTGATCAACTAAAATTGAATGTTATTAAAATAGAACATCTTTCAGTGAGATTGACATTTTAAAATGTCAGTGGTCAATGGAAGCTATGCACACTGTTATTGATGATTCTTTTTAAGGAAGAATTTAAGATAAAATTGAATTCTTATGATATCTTTTCTGGCTCACTAGATAGACAAGGACCTATGTGTCTAGTAAAATTTGACAAAACTGATTAGAACCTTGCCATATAGTCTGAGCTATCAAAATATAAAGTCAAAAATAAGTGTTATAGGAATAGGAACTTAGAAATTCTAATTTCAAGCATTGGAAGCATTATATAAAAAGGAGGCAAGACTGGATTATTCAAGTTTTCATTGCTTCAGGATATACAATTAATACAGTTGGACTTATCTAAACTATTGCTAAGTGACAAGGAAAGTATTCTATTGAGTGTTTTACTAGGTTGTTGCATAAAAAAAGCTTGAGTACTGACTGCAGGTTATGATTGTGAGATATTTTTGCATTTATATATTTGCTGTATTTTTGATGTCTATGGTCTATAAAAGTATATGTTTGCATTGAAAGTCAGACATGGTAGGAGTGAAGGTACCTACAGAAAAATAAAAACTGTGGAAAGAATAAGGAAGTGAGTGTCATGGGTTAGAGGTTATGTCTGTGGTGGCTGTCCAGAGAGAATGGCCATGGGAAGACTAGATGTGACAGTCAGGGCAGAGACCCGCTGATGACCTAGCAGTGGGAAGCAAGACAGCCAGTGATGGAAGCACACAGAGCAGCTCTTGTCAGCGGAAAACAGGGAATGAAAGTAAGTTTTCACCAGATCACATAATATTTCATAGATCCAAGATGACCAAGCCACAGAGTAGTGCATGTGTGTGCGTGTGTGTGCGTGTGCGTGTGTGTGTGTGGGTACACCTTCATTGTAAGAGTAATCCGTTTGTACTCTACAGAGCAACCAATATGCATTTGTATCATTAGTGATGATTATTCCCCACTTGTCTATATCCTTATCCATGGATATCTTTTAATATCCATAGTGTGGGCGTAGTCTTATCCTTGTCTATTAAACCGTCTTCTGGTTTGTGGCTGCTATTACTTCTGCGGCCATTTGTATCTGTTCTTTTCATTCTTCCTCACCTTCAGGTCATTATCCATAGATTCAGTGCTTGGACCATTTCATAAGAAAACCAAGCATGTGAGAAAATAACCATATAAGAACTGATACAATAGTAATGAGAGCAAAACAAAGCAACATTTAACAGTAATTGATAAATTACTGCAGATTGCCATTTGTGGAGATGTGCTGAAGCATTCCTGTGTGTACATCAATAATATTGCATGTTTCTATTTAAATGACGTGTTTGTGGCTGGCATGTAGTGCTGAGTAAATATTTGTGGGATAAATGAAATAAATGTTTATGGAAACCAATAATTTCACATGCATGAAGGAAGGTTTTTATTGTTCATTTATTCAGTAATCAATCTTGAGTGCCTGTCAGGGGTATGAGGGACAAACAGATGAGATAGAACATGTGTCCATTATGAGCCCACAGTGTGGTGAGGGAAGCCAAGCACTGAAAAGACAATTCCAGTGTGGGGTGAGAATTGACTGATGGCTGTAGGTCCATAGCAGCCCTTAACACTGTCTCCTGGGCAGGGCTTGGGAGAGTAACACAGATATTGGGAGAGGAGATAGGTGATCCATGTGGAGAATTTGTTATTAATTAAAATCCAGAAGAAATTGCAAGAAGAAAGGTATAGATGAGATTCTAAAGATCAGAATGAGGGGTAATCAGATCTGTACCACATTAAAGAACTTGGCTTTTATGATGATTTTAGGGAGGGCTCTCAATATTTCTGAGCTATGGAAAGGTCTCTCTGGCTACAGTGTAGAGAGGAAGTGGAGCAAGGATAGATGCAGGGAACTATTGAAGTGACAGAGTAATTCCATCGATAAATGAATTACTGACCTAAAACAGTGGCAAAGGGATGGAAAATGAAAACTCTGCAGGACTGGATATATGGGAAAGAGAACATTAAAAACCACAAAAAACTAGGCATGGTAGCACACACCTAGAATTCCAGCCTTATAGGAGGCTGAGGCAGGAGAATCTCAAGTTCTAGTCTAACCTGGGCAATTTAACAACTTAGCATGACTGTCTCAAAGAATAAGGAAACAACTGGGGATGTAGCTCCATGGGAACACTCTGGGTTCAGTCCCCGGTAAAAGCAACAGCAGAATAACTTGGCAAGATTGCTAGCTTAGGCAGCAAGGCAGTCGGGGCTGCTGGTCTCTGCATCAGAGAAGACTGGGCTGGGAGCAGATGTGAGGGGGACACTGCTGAGAGGCGACATTCTTTATTGACATATGAGAGCATTGAGCAGGTTTCAACACTAGTTTTAAGGGACTAGTGGAAAGGAGAACCATTTTTCTGAAAAATATTCTTTCATGTTTTTAGAAGAGAAATCCTTTCAGTTTGAGAGATCTGCAGTTTCTGATCATATTTCCTTCCCTTCCTTCTCCCCTTCCCTTCTTCCCTTCTCCTTTCCCTAGAGAAGATAAATTATATGCTGACATCTCAGCGGGCTTTATAAACTTTTGACTAGAAAGATCAAACACATGCAAACATTAGCATGTGAGTCTCTTTGCTGTATTTCATTATTATGCGGATGGAAATTCTAAAGTTCAAAATGGAGTCAATAAAAATGGATAGCCAATTGCATTTTAGCTCTGAGGACATCAGACCATGCTAACATATTTTTAGAAAAATGCATTAATAATATGATTTTGTAATATTTTTATTATTATATTCCCAGAGTTTTTGATTGCCTTTAAAGTAATTCTGTTTCCAAAAGAAAAGTAGGGCATAATTGAAGCTTAAAAATAATTCTTCTTTTGTCCAGAGAGAACAAATGATACATAATTAGGACATTCATTCCACTATGAATAATATATGAAGTATTATAAACCATTCTTCATACTTCAAGATGCATGGAGTAAATTTGCTCTAAGGAGATTTTAAAATAAGAGTCCAAATGAATAATCAGTTGGCATATTCTTTTTGGCACTCTTGAGTTTTTACAGTCTTTGAAGTAAATTGAATTTAGTCTATCATTCTGTAATGTCAGTGCAACTGTTCTTGATTAAGTGCACACCCAGCATGCTGTTAAAAAAAAAGACACCATATTTTACAGTCACTCACTTAAGTAAAGGCAAGAGAGCTGAATAAACCTCCTTGATTTACTGTTTTAACCTAGTACACAGAAATGTGTTGGTACCTTCCTAGTAAATCAGGCATAGTGGTACTTCTGAGGCAAGCAGTCCTATTTTCTTCAGTTTGAACCATTAGATATGTAGTTTGAATTTGTTCTTGGCTGACCAATGCCTCACTGCTGCATGGTAATGAAATTTTAAATGCCTGTATATATTTCATTGGTAAATTAGTATTTTAAGATATTTTAAGACTGATAAAGTATCATATATTAAAATATTGAGTGTATGTTTACAAGGAACTGGGATCTGTTTTATAGTTAAAAATTTTTTTGGTAGTGACAAATACAAGAAAACATTTAACCCACCATATTTTGTGTCATAGGCCAAAAAGTTTATGAAAAATTCTCTCTAAACTTCTAGGGTAAATGTACAAACTGAGTTTGTGAACTTTTAAAAGAAAATATTGGCCAAGTACTAAGTGCAGTGAGAAATGAAAAACATAGAAATAATAAATAGATTTTTATCTGCTGCTCTTACTAATGGATAATTCATTTGAGCTCAGTGGTGGGGTTTATGATATGCCTCATTGCAAGACATTAACTGGGGAGGTTGATTGTATACTCTGGAACAGTACTCTCATTTATCTTGTCTAGATACTTAAGCACTGTATTTTTTTAGGAATATTTTTATTAGTACCATACATGTTTTCAGCACGTAATGATACATTCATCATGGGGAGTTGATACATGTACATAGCACATCTTAATGTTTTCTTACTCCTCCTCCAATCTCTTGGTCACCTCCCCTTTTGCAGACATTCTCTCTGTCTCCTATCATCTGTTTTTTATTTTGCTCTTTATACTTTGAGATTTAAAATATTTTTGTTTTCACATGTTTTTAGTGTGTATTGTGTGCATGTGTGTGGGGCGTACTGATTGCATTCATTGTGAGGAGTGGGTATGTGTATACAACACAGCTCAGTTGTTTTTGTTCTCCTTCCCCTCATTTGCCACCCCACCCCCTCCATCACAAGATTGCCTTTCAATTTATTAAAAATCGATCTCCCTATTTCCTATTTCCTCTTTTCTTTAGCTTTTAAAATTATTTAAACTTTGGGTTTCTCACATGCAAGAAGTTATGCAATATTTAAGCTTACATGCCTGACTTCACTTAAAATTGGATCTCAAGGTGCATCCTTTTCCTGCAGGTGACACAGATGTGTCCTTCCTGATGGCAGTGTACTGTATTGAAGTACAGTGGTCTTTGACCAGGGCAGCCAGTAACACTTGGAGGGGAGACGGCCAACTTTCTCCTGCCTCCTCCCAGCAGTGGCCTCATCTACGAGTATTGCTCCCGTTAGAGGCCAGACTTTCCCCATTAACTGGCCAACAGTTGTGCTAATCACTGTGCATTTTAAATTCCGAGCAATTTAAAATTAACTGTACACTTTTTAGATCATCCCTGTGAGCTGCCTCCCTTAGTTCAGAGATAGAAACTTAGAAGACATGCTAATCCACTACAATACTGTTTTAGGGATCAAAAGAGAACTTTGAGAGTCTTACCTTTTAATGTTAATCACTTGCCTCTCTTCAAATAAAACTCATTGGGAGTCTTGCTCTCATAGTTCACCATTTTTCTGGGTATTGTGCATACACATTTTTCCTCAGAACATGTGGGAGTGTACAATGGCTAAATTGTTTTATTCATGTTGCATTTCAAGCTCCTGCTCAATGTGACAGGACGTAGAATTGGTCAAATGGCCTTTTTGGCTTTGGGTCCCTGCACTTCTTCTTCATCCTCTGCTGAAGTCAGTGACATTTGCGGAGTGCCCACTTTGTGTCAGGCCTTCTGGGGAGCAATCTTTGGGAAAGTTCATGAGCTGTGGGCCCTGCGTGTTAGGGGATGTTGTCCTTGTTGTGCCAAAAGTCAAGAGACAGCAGTCAGAAGTGAAAATTGCTGGAAGTAATGTAAAATTAAATTTGCGTAGTTGATGTTGGGGGCCAATGAGTAGCTCAGCAGTATTCATTTTGGTTAATTTGTGTGAAACATAAACAGTAAAAGTCATTTGTGCTGACCTCAATTAGAAAAGTCATGTGTCATGTTAATATAGGCAACCCACTGTAGGTCCCTAAATTACACAGCTTTCCTGATCAATCAGTTATATAACAGATCCAATGGGGAAAATCATTACAAGTTTAACTTTTAGCCAAATACATTTTATTGAACTTGCCCAAAGGTGGGAAACATAGCAAGCTGCCTGGATTCTGCCTAGAATGTTCCATTTTATTTCCATAGGTCACTGATTCCCAAAGTTATAACTTGCCTTTGTTTTCATGTGATCATGGCACAGTGGGATAACCAAACAGTTTAATCAGATGAATGTGTTTGACTGGGTCAGCCAGTCTTGAATTATGACCGTCATGGTAAAAAAGTGGTAAGGGGGCAGATTTTAATTCAAGGACATTTTTTAAATTCAACAAAGGTAACATAAAACTTCCATATTAACTAGGGCCTGTGAAATACAAAGTGTTGTCTAAATATCAGGTTAGGCCAGTTATTTTGCATATGATAATTTAGATGAAGAGAAACCTTAAATTGCTTTCTTCATTTGTATGATAGATATTCTTTTGAATAACTCTTGCAACCTGGAGGAGAGAAAAACCATGATTCTGAGGGAAGCTGTCTTTCTAGTTTGCCATTTCAAAGATTTGGGGCAAAATACTTTTTCAGGATTTTTAATATGACTGTACTTACCCTTTATAAACATATTAATCAAAACCTTCTAGGGAGAATAAGACCCCTACTAGCCTTATGTGATAGATTTGCAAAGGCATTGTCTTAGTTACTTTTCTCATTGCTGAAACAAAATACCTGACATCCAAAATAAAGGAGGAAAGGTTTATTGCAACACAGTTTGTGGAAGTTTCAGTTCTTAGTTGGCTCCAAGGGAGGGTGGCATGGCAGAGGGGCATCACAGAGCAGGCAGGCGGAAGGCAGCAAGCAGCAAGTGAGGGACAAGGTGGCCAGTGACAGAGTCATTGCATCCCTTTATATTGTATCCAGGCTGCCTGACCCTTGGCTGACACCCAGAGTGCGGCACCCTTAATCCTACCTATAACTATGCCAAACCAAACAGTGCAGTGATTCAATAATCACACACCCTCAATTCCAGCAGCACACATCCTAGAGCAGCCAGCTCAGAAAAAGCCCCACCTATGACTGCATGAGGTTTTGGGGGGGACATCTAGACACAGCCTTAACAGTTGTGTCTTACCAAGTCCTGTAAATCTGTCCTGCAGTCAGCTGTGGAGAGTAAGATTATTCCCAGGAGAAACTTCCCCTACCATTGTGGGCAGAAAACGCTGTGGCAAGGTGTGGTTTGTCTTGAGGCTAATATCTGGGAAAGGTAGGGCAAAAGCAAAAGGGTCCTCACCTTGGACGAGAGCTTCTAGATACCAACAGAGTTTGTCATATTTCACAGGGGTCCTTTCACATTCTCTATGAGTTTCCCAGGTACACAAGATCAAAGAAAGACCCAACCAGAGAGCATGATGCAACCTGTTAGGTAATTTATATTCTTTTCTCCTATTCAAATGGTCTGCATGATGGTCAGTTTCAACTACCACCTCCTGTGAAGTGTGCTTTCAAATGTTAACAAGTTCTGTGTCCTAGACATAAAACCTCTAGAGCAGGAAGGGATCCAGTAATCATCTATCATAATCCTTTAATTTTAAAAAAGAGAAAATTGGACCCCAGATTTGATAAAAGGTTACACAAATTCACACAGGCAAATTAATGGTAGAACCAAATCCTAGGAGTAGGATCACCTTGCCAAGAGATCTTAAAACTCCACTTCATACTGTAATTGTTAAGGCAGAAAGCTACACGTACCCTGTGGGGAAGTCTCTTTGATTGGAAGAGTATTTTGTAAAAACATTTTTTCAAGTAAAAATTTTATGAAACTTGGCCTCTAACATGTTGTGGATTTTATGATATAGAATTAAGCATAGAAATGTCTTCGAATCATATATGTAATACATATACCACACAACAGGTCATTAAATTCTAAAATTCCAAAAGCAGAAACAAAAACAAAAACAAAAAATCCAAAACAAACCTCCCCTTCAAAAGCTGTGGTCTAACGCTTGAGGTTAAATTCTACAACCGAAACTGTTATTTCTCCTCCTACTGATTCTGTAACCACTGCTTCGTACTCAGAAGGTGAAATTTAAAACAGCAGTGGGTGGTTTTCAGATTTGCTGTGGTAGGGACCTGAGAAGTGGCTTTTGAGATGATAGCCAAAAAGCTGGCCTCTGTTCCCAGTCCTTTGTCGCCTTCTCTTGTGATGGATTGGAAACAGCAATCTGGATGAACTCATAATAGTAAAATGCCTGGAAATTTAAGCTGATATTGCAAACAAGTCAACTTGTGGACACTTTGCTTTCACTTTCTAAGTGATTTATCACATTCATATGTCTTGCTCTAAGTGTAGTCAAACGTGCAAATATTTGCTTTCTGAGTAATTTGCCCTAATGACTTTGAGGCATTTCTGAGTAACAGTGGTGACATTGTTCCATGCTGGCAGAAAGCAAATCCCTTGTCTGACATCCACTGAGATCCTACTGTCTGTGGGCATATTATTAAGACATGGGTGCTGCATAGAATCCGTTAGCCATGGCTACAACTTGACAAACTGCTGCGGATGTGGTTTATCATGGCACCCAAGAGTTTGTGACTCACCTAAGTAGCTCTTAATATTAGTTTCCCACTGGGTTATAGAACTAAAGGTGTGTTAACTTCTGAAATAATACCTTCTTCTGATGACCACCCACACTTCTGGTTTTGACTGGAAAGTACTGGATCTTTGGCAGTGTTTGGAGAGATCACTTTCACTGGAAGTTCTGTTTTCATAGCTGTTGATAACTTCTGGCTTGAGCATTTAAATTTGTTCACTCAGAAAATGGGAGAGGGACTAGGGATATAGCTCAGTAGTATAGTGCCTGCCTGGCAAATGTGCGGTGCTGAGTTCGAGTTCTAGTACTCCCCCCTCAAAAAGGAAAGAAACAAAGGAAGAAAATAGGACATTTTAGCATCTAAAGAGGATGGGTTTATACTTGTCTCTCCTTTGCTCATTCTTGTTTGGCATAGAGCTTCAGCAGTGAGGTTTGAGGACCACATGTATTGTATTTTAGGGAGCCCTAATGATAGGTGTGTAGACAATATATTTAACAAACAGAATATTTCTCTATAGGAGAAAGAATGAGAAATTTCATTGGGACAAAAATCAGAGATAAGATGAATGGTTAGTTATTTAGAAAAAGTATCTTCTAACAGTTCTCAGCATGTTACTTTTTTGGTGCATAGTAAGTTCTCTCTCTTTTCCTTTCCTCTCTTTTTCCCTTGTCCTTTCCTTTTCCTTTTTCCTTGCCTTTTCACTTTTCCTTTCCTTCTTTTCTTTCAGCCCCCCCTTCCTTCAATTTCTTTTCCAGGAAAACTTATCCCAAACATTGTTAATATTTTTTCAAACACTAAAATGGATGTTTATTGCACACTAGTAAATGAAATTAAAAATTTGTCATGCTTAGAGCTGTTTAATTTTTAAAAATCTTTTATTTCTGATATGTAAAAAAAGGAGAAGCTGGAAGATGGCAGAACAATAAGCAGCAGAGTAAACAGACTCTCTGAGAGAAACAGTCAAGATACTGGAATATAGCTACATGGGGAGGACGAAAAGAAGGAA
>RJWT010019729.1:0-18269 GCA_004365215.1 Cuniculus paca | reverse complement strand
CCATTTTCCAGTCTGATAAAAGCTGTCTGTTTGTGCAAAAAAGGATGCTGTAATTTCCATTGATGTTGCACAGCCAAATAGGAAATTTAGGAGTTTTCAGCATGCTGCCCACCTGCAAGAGGAGAAGGAAATTCAGAGCAGTATATAGATTTTGCCTCCTTGCAACAGAGGTTGATATATCATCGTGATCAAAAAGCAGCTCTGAGGCTTCTTAATGCCTGTGTATCTGTGCAGTGATCAGATTGAGGGTAAGATTTTAAACCAAGACCTCATTCCAAATGAATTTGCATTTATGAATGGTGTAGTATAGCAGCAATGCTGTGTTTTTTTGTCCTAATGGATTGTATTTTTTTTTTTTTGAATTGGTGACTTCATGGAATGGGTAGAGAATTCTGTTTGGTTTTAAACTGAAGTAATGAGTACACTGAAAATGTAGCAATGAAATAATTCATCTTTGCCATTGACTAGTGTATTTGTGCCTATTTCCAAGATAGAGCAATATTTCATTTAGCAAGTGGTCAAACTGGCACCAGTAAATGTTCAAACTGTAGAAAAAAAAGATATTTAGAATTTAGGAAAAAGTTTTTGGGAAATGAGAGGAACATACATATATATGTAGCCAGTATACTCCAAGTTAACAGATAGTTGTGAACTTGGAGTTATGCACTTGGAGTACATTGGCTTAATATTACATACAATATCAAGTTTAGTATTTTAACCAGCTCGTTGCCCATTTTTTACTGGCAACTGTCACTTCATCCTTGAATTCTCATAGTTAATAAATAAAATTCACAAAACTACTACTCTGGAGGGCGAGGGAGTTGAAGGGCAGTGATCTTGCATCAGTAACCCTTGGAGGTATCATGATGATGTAGTATATTTCTTCATTTATTTCTTTTCATTTTAACTTTTTTTTTTTTTTTTTGCGGGACTGAACTCATGACCTCGCACTAGCTGGGCAGGCGCTTAGGTCACTGAGCTAGATCCCAGGCCTTTGTCTTTTTGAGACAGGGTCTCACTATGCTGTTCAGGCTGGCCTTGAGCTCACTTTGTAGCCCAGACTGGTCTCAAACTCACAACGATCCTCCTGTCTCAGCCTCCTGAGTACTGGGATTACAGGCATGAGCTGCCACCCCCGGCTCATTTTAAATTTTTTTAAGATGGGATCTCCCTGTGTTGCTCAGGTTGGTCTCAGAGTCATGATCCTCCTGCCTCAGTCTTCCTCATAGCAGGTGTTCAAGACTGTGTCTGGCATTATAATGCACTTGTATAACTGGCATCTATCATTTTGTCTAAAGAGGCAGGAAAGCACATGTTTTAAAAAAAATTTCACAATTCATTAAAGCATTTTTTTTTTCTGCTCAAAGACATAAACATGTAGTATACAGAAAATTCCATGGTTTCTCCATGATGCCAAAAACTGCTTCTGGACCATTTATCTTGAAGTTTCTTCCTATCATGGAAAGATCCAACATTACTATTTTGTTTCTTTTCTTCTCAGGCCTAAGAGTTGTACTGTTTGTTCAGGAACCAATTCTGTTTCATGGAAAACCCAGCTTTGAAAAATTATCACATGTTTTGTGACCCCAAGTATTAAAGGTTAATAACTCGACATTTTGGTTTCTCAATAATTCTGTTCAAATATCTTCTTTTTCTTCAGTTTAGATTCTTCAGTTATGGTGAGTGGGAGATCAGAGGTGCTTCTGTCTTTAGCTTCAAAGACAAATTATATTACAGTGTTTGAGAGAAATGATTTATCCTTAGCAGGTAGTTTTTGAAAAGGTGCGAGCCCAGCCCCACCCCAGTGAAGACTTGTTCCTAATGCGTATGCATCTACTTATACTAGAGTAACACGATCATCTCATTTATCCAACGTGGGTCAAGTCTGCCTGCTGGCTGCATATGAAGCGGACCAGAATGCACCACTGAAGCAGCGGATGTGTTTAAGTCCCAAACATCCGCCTCCGAGTTCCAAACAACATTATAACCATTCATCAGCACAAGCCCTTTCTCACGCCTTCTCTTGCTGACGCTCCCTGTACTAAGATTATATGTAATCGAAATACAACATGCTGGACATGAAATTACTAAGGTTGGAAAACTTGGATAAACTAAGTAGGAGATTGAGGGTTGTTTGTAACAAGATGTCATTCCATCTGAATTTCAGGTGGACACTCTGGCCAACTTTTAATTAATGAAAGTTCCTATAAATTAAATCTGAATAAGTGAAATAGAATATGCACATATAAGATATTGTTTCACAGGATATTTATAAAGTAGGCAAAATTCAACTGACGCTCAGAGTCACACATTCTGCCAGGGGTTGACACCACACTATTGTTGCTTCACACAGTAATGCAACAGCTGTCTTATTGAACTCAAAGCAAGGAGGAGGAAAGTGAAGTATCCAAAATACAATCACCTCTGACCCTCAGCAGATCTCACTCCGAGCTGGTGGAGTGTCCCAGCCTTGAGAGATTGTAATGAAAAGGGAAATGTCACGCATGACTGTCACGGCACTTTGGGTATTAACTCTAGGAGATAAGCCTCAAGGTTATGGCTGAGAGCACATCTGGTTTAAAATGAGTTCTGCAAAAAAGCAAAGCAAAACACGTTCGGATTGAATTCAGTCCACTGTCATACTCCCCACTTCTCTTGGCACACCAGATAAGCAGTTTGACTGGAATATTCTGTTTTAAGAATTATGTATTGCTTTTGGATAGACACAGTTTACCAGCTACCCTCTAAAAGCAGGATTCTAAATATGTTTTATTGGTGAGATTCCACCAATTCTGAATTTGTGCATGTTGCCATGGTAAAAAGGAAATTAAATTGTGATACAGTGGTGCTATAAATAAAGTACCTCTCTCCTTGGGTTCACTCATTGTGTAATAAGCCCAGTAGTTTCAGTATCACATGCAGCAAGCAATCTTTTCACAATATATATCTTTAAGTCAATGTAAAATTAGAAGCACTAGAAGAATGGACAAATTCTACACACTAGACAGCAGGAACTGAGTCCACGTTATTTTTTTTTAATGCCATCTAGAACTATAGTACTTAGAACGAATCTTTGCATAATGAGCTTGATAATGAGCAAGCCTCAAGCTCCAGGCTTGTAATTTGAATGAGAGAAAGGTATTGGAAACCTGTGCTTTTCTTCACCTACTCCTGGTGATAATTACCATGTATAACTGTTAATGGTCTGGCTCTCATCTATGCCACCTGGAACAGAGAGCCGAAGTAACTTTTTTCTCGCCAAGTTTGCAGGAATGTTGTAAAGACAAAATAGATTGCAGGGGGCAACCTTAGTGACTTTTGCGGCAGAGTGCAGTGGGTGAAGCTTCATTTGGTACTTTTAAGGTTCCTATCAAGCTGTCCAAAGGGAACAAGTCAAAAGGGAAGAAGGTACCATGGGGATGGTGGTGCATGCTGCCAGGGCTGCCGTGGGAGTAATTCTGGTGAGACTAAATGGCTTCAGTCCCTTCTGAAAATCAGAGTTGATTTCTCTTCTCAGTGGCAGGTGCGAAGATAATGTGAACCTCCTAAGGCTTTCCAGATGGTGTTAGACTCAAACTGCTTTATGTTCTCACTTAGGTATTGCAACCTCACACTCAAACCTGTGCCTTCAAATGGAAAAGTAACAGGGAGGCTTCAAAACAGCTCCTCGTCTTGCGGATAGCTGGCTGTGTCCTGCAGGAGCTGTCAGTCTGGTGGGCTCTCGGGGGCTTGCTTATGTCATCTAATGAGAACTCCGTCTTCCTTTTCTTCTAAATCTCACCCATGGAGTCGTGACACTGGGAGTGAAAGAAGTGTGTTTTTGCAGCCTCGGCAATTTTATCGCAAAGTAAGAAGAGATTGACTTAGGGAAGACAAAAGCAGCCTTGCAGGGTAGGTTTCACTTCAACAACACAATCTAGCTGTCAGGTGGTGCCTACCACAGGTTTTCTTTTGAATTCAGAAACCTTTCTTATATTGGGTTTTTATCATCAGTACATACATACTGTTCAGGTTTATCATGCCCACCCTAGGCAGGAGCTAGTAAATACCCATAAGAGCCTATCTATAGATGCCTATCGCCAGGTCCTGTGCAGAGCCACTATGCCTTGAAACAGAAAAGAAGGGCAGTGGCTGTGCAAGGTCTTCAGTCCAGCCATATGGAGAACACTGTTCTGGAACCATATCATGTTTATTCTTCAGCAAATTTTTGATCAGCGCAGTGCTTCAGTTTTACAGTAGTACTGTGAAATACTGAACTTCTGGGTCAACTGCAGTCTGATCAGCTAGTTCTTCTGCTTAGCACTTCTCTGAGCACCACTGAGCTTGTGTTAAGGTCAAAAGTTTCACACACCTGATAGATGTCATCTGCCAAACCAGGAGCCAAGGGGAGGCGAATGTTTTAGAGTGTGTGTCCCAAGTACGCACAGTTCACAATCAGCACAAACTTACAACTGCTTTAACCTAGAATTCAGTGGATAAAGTCCTAATTGGCTAAGCACAACCACCATGCATTGTAAAACCTAGTCATAATTTGCCACCATCTAAATGTTAAGGCTCAACATTGGTATACCTACAACATATAATATGGATTATACAATATAAATGTACATCTACAGTAGATTATTAAAAAGCTGATGATAGAGTATAATTCCAAGAACTGGTATTTATTTACTTATAATTATCAGGAAGTGAGGAAAGATATGACCAGCAGAACATACAGTGTACATGAGTTTTGAGTGAAGAATGAACTGGGTTTATAACCCAGGCTCTAACACTTATCTAGCTGGTGGCTTTGGGCAGATTCTTACACCTGTTCTGTCTGGTTTTTCTACCTTAAAAATCAATGGCTATGCAACCATCTGGATTTAAAGTACCACTGCTTATAACTCTGAGCAGAGTTGAAGATTAAATATCAAATCATTGCAAATGACTGATAGAAAGCCCTGGTACATAGTAGGTGCTTCATACAAGTCATATTAGCACTACAATGAGTAAATAGGCTTTGCATTTATGCTTCCTTTAATTACCATCCATCAGGAATGATGAGAAACAATACACATGTGTATATGTATAAAATTAGGAATTTTTCTCATAAAAAAATTAGGAATTTCTTTTATCCCTAGAGATGGGGCTAGAGATTAGAGATTGTTTTAATCCCCAAATAATGAACTGATATGGAAAGAATAAAAAAGTGCCTTCAGGTAAAATCAACTTTATAAGAAGTCGTTTAACATATTTATATGTCTCAGAAGTTCAGGTAAGAAAATTAACTGTTAGCCTGTAGTTGCTCCTTAGTATTTTTTTTTTCTGAAACCAAAATCCAAGTGTATGACAGAGACAACACAATAAATATCCCCCAAGGTTTCAAGCCATTAGTGCACAATTTCAGGCAATTTTCACTGTGGGCAGGATTTGTAGGCATCTCCCTGGGGACAGAACACTGTGTCCAAGAAAGAAGGATGAAAAGTCATATTAGTCATATTCCAAAAAGCTGGAAGCAATGTAGATTTGATTTCTATGTAGATTTTAAAGCCGCCCTGGGCAGTTTCTGTCTCTTGCTCTGTTTGCCCTTGGTGAGAAAGGCTTTGGATGGTGATGCTATGGGCTGGAGCAGGTTGTCCTCTTCCTGGCAGGAAGCTCTTATTTCTTACCTTGTGTTGTGGCCTCTTGACTGACTCTAAGGTCCTGGCAAAGATCCTCTTTCTTATTACAGGATATTTTAGACACTACAGGTAATTTTCTTTAGAGCATAATTTAGCAGTTTGTTAGTCTGAACCCATTTGTGTAGCAGAAAATGTGATCCAGGGCAGAACAGTAAGGCTGGAGCCCTGTGAATTCTTGAATGCAGTCTTTTTGGTGACATGGTCTCTGTTACAGTCCTTTCACTCAGAGCAACTTAGTAGCTATTTTACAAATACCTGTTCAATTTTAACTTAAGATGAACGCTGCAAGTTGCCCCCAAAGCCTTGCAAATGTTAAAAAGGAACAAAAAGCTGTCAGCCGTTCTGATACTGATTGAAAAACAGACCAACTCTTCTTAAGCATTCAGCTGAGAGAGAGCTGGTTCTCTAGTTTGGCACACCATGGATGTAATCAGCTCAGCTCAGAGATTTAATTTCCCCCTTTCTTTAGAACAATTATTCTCTAGAAATAAATAATTTTTAACACTTCATAAATAGTTTTTAACAATGTGGGACCCTGTGTGATGGCACAGGTCCCATACTCACGAAGCAGGCACTGTTTCGGAGGATGACCAGGCATCGATAGTATTCAGAGTTCTCCAGGTGAGTTTAGAGTACAGCCAGACAGACATCACTGTTTTCCAGCGTGCATCACCTGAATCCTTCTACGGTAATCAGTGTATGTTCATGTCTGGCCTATGTATGGCTCCTCTTTGTATTTGGATACAAAACCCTCAATTAGTTGGTGCTGTGTGAATGTAGCTAAATAACGCACTGCAATATTACTCCTTGTTATTGTCTATCACAAAGTCTTTTATGTGCATAGAATATTTTGGCTGTCCAAAGGGCTCCAGCATTCATAATTTTGTTTGCTCTTCACACCAGTCCTATGGTTTCAGGGCAGGTGCACGCAGATGAGGATGCAGGCTCAGAGAGGGAAGCTGACCCACTACTGGAGAGGCAGGGCAAGGCCTCCAATCAAATCTGCTGATTTCCAAGCAAGGGTTATTTCCCACATGCTGAAAGAACCCCCTTCCCTGAACACCAGATTTCTGAATGTGGGATATGTACCTGCTGGTGGCACAGGGAATACATTTTAAAAAGCAATGTTTATTCACTTACTGTGCATTATGAAAAAAGTAGTTAGCACAGCAAGCACATGGCTTATATTACTGCTGTAGAAAAGGTTAGGTCCAAATTTTAAATATGAATTTGTTTTTTAAAAATAGCAAGCAAAAAGAAAAAGTAGCAAGCAAATAATAGCAGAGGTGGTGCAAAGACATGACGAAGTTTGTGTGGTATGTAATAATGTTGTGAAAGAGCTTTGGAGCAATAGACAAAGCACTAAAATTATTGTTGTCACTGCATCTCTGTGCCTTGAAACTTGGCTCAGGGTGTCCCTCCCTGCATCTCCAAACTGAATGTTGCCATATTACTGGGTTCTGATAAATACAGAATGCTAGACCATATATGGTTGAAAGAAAAATATGTAAAATGAAATATATAAAACTCCTTTTTCTGGCTTCATTTTCTTCTTTATTATGTTTATGGAATTCTAAGATGATTTCCCAAATTTTCTGCAAAAAGGTGATTAGGGAGTTTTTAACAATAACCAATCTATTTTCTCTCCAAGATGTATTCAGAGCACAGTCATTCAAATTCATAGGACAGAACTCTTTGAATCTATTAAATGCAGCAGAGGTCAGGTACTCATTGACATATAAAGATATTTGTGTTAAATGTGAAAAGCAAGCTTCAATAGAGTAGAATAGGGAATTTACATGAAGAAGAAAAGAAGGGATTTCTGAAAAGATTAACTGCTGAGTGATGTGATTGGATTAATTTTTTTCAGTTTATCTGTCTCTTCTGGTTTTTTTGTATGATGAACATAGATTATAAACTCAAGAAACAATAAGGAAACATTTATGTATTTATTTTTTGCAGTAGTAGGGATTAAACCCAGGACCTCCATCATGCTAAGCAAGGACCTCCATCATGCTAGGCAAGCTCTCTATCACTGAGCTATATCCCCATTCCTTTTAATTTTTTTCATTTTCAAGGCAGGATGTTTTTGCAAATGGGAAGGAGACTAAGAGATGGAAGGAAGAGAGTGGAGGAGAATAGGAATTAAAAAAAATCAAGATGTGTTATGTACATGTACAACTCCCCATGATTAATGTAATCATTTTGTACTGCAAATGTGTATTAGTAAAAATAAAAAATATTAAAAGAGTTTCTACTGGAGTGAGGCACACTTATCTCAACACCATTAGACATGAGATGCTCATTTTATGAATAACACAATTGCTGGACATTATAGTAGAAAAGACAGATGCAGTTGTGGATATGAGAGTATCATGTGAACTGTGAATTCTTATACACACTCAAGATATTTTGAGGTAGAACCAGGAGAGCTAATGGATTGGATAGGTGCTGAGCAGTGGCCTTTTTCGCTGGTGGTGGCTGGAGGTTGGGCATAGGAGGTATCATCTAGTGATGAAAAGTTCTGTGAAAGTATCACAGAAGCAGCTTTGCTTTGTGGTTTGGGGTGGGTATATTTGCTCTCTCGCTCACCCTCCTGTTTGTTTTTGCAGGATTACATCTTACTTAGTTCTCTGGTTGTGCTTTTCAACAGCACATTTTACTTTCCGGTTGTCAGAAGTTGTAAATCTTCTGAGCTGAAAATATGTTTGACAGAAGTTTTCTAAGTGGGGCCTTCTTTTTTCAGTATTCTTTTAAAAAGCTTCCAGTGCTATGTGGAATATATGCATTAATTTGCATAAATACAGGATTGGGAGGACACCCATCAGCTGACAGTATTTATTTCTGAGAAGGGAATCTGAAGTTGCCTGGGGGTGAAAGGGAACTTTCCTTTTATGTATTTCAAATACTACTTTTAAAAATGTTTTTACATATTATTTGTATCACCTAAACTCTATACACATTAGTAATATGTAAACTTAAATATGAAGCAAACAGACTTGGATATTTTCATTTAGCCCCTTAATGTGGATGTGGGGTGTGTGTGTGTGTGTGTGTGTGTGTGTGTATGTGTGTTTGCAGTGGATTAGAGGTATGCAGGAAGAAAGTAAATAAAGTAGGAGACTCAGATTTGGATTGCCTTAGGATAGATTTTAAAAATGTCAAAAATATTGACATTCTGATTGTGTAGTTGAGAACCACAGCACACTCACCTGTGAGAGTCTGTTATCCTCAGAGTTGTCCCGACCCCACTGCAAATAGCCAACATCACTGCGGGTCAGGACTCCATGTAATCTCTCCTGAGACTTTCCCTTCTCACAGCCATTGAAGACATTTGGACTTGCTCTTCCAGTTAAAATCATGTTCAGAACTGCCTAGATGGCATATTTTAAAAATATTTACCTCAAGGTAGCAATGAACAAGGACTTGTTTTCTTTATAAAATCATTAAAAGGATCTTTTTTTTTTTATTGAAAAGAATGAAACCACACAGGACATAATTCCAGAAAAACATATATCTTAAACACTTGGTAGAGTTAAAACAATAGTTTATTGACTTCTTCTTTTTTGTTTTTTAACTTATCCTGGAACTCTCCCTTTGATCTTGTTGCCCTTCCTCCCTTGACATTTTTTAAAACATGGTTTCCATTGTGATTTAAGCAGAGAGCTAAGATACTTCTGTAGAATTTCTTTTTCAGATTTCAGGGATTCCTGCTGAATTTTATCAGAATATTTTCTAATGTTTCTAGAATATCAAGAATATTGGACTCTCAGAAGTAAATTAGAGGGGACCATAATAAAAATTGGGAGGTAGATTCTGATAGCTCAAAGTATCATCCTCTTAATCTTTCAAAGATAACTTGACACTCTTTGCTGAAGGAGTGAATGTATTTACTTAGAAAACAATCCTAATTCTGATTCTACAATAGAAAGGCAAAGTCTTCTCACTCACCTGCCTGCAGAGGAAGCCTCCTGCACGTGGCTGTAACAGATGGGTGGTGGTGACATCCAGGTCTTTCTGAAGCCTGCAGAATGGGAGAAGCCATCAGCATCCATTCAGAGAAACAGGAAAGTGGGCTCATGTATTCACTGTTCCTCACACATACCTTGTATATTTCTATGAGGACTCGGGCTGCAGAAGTAATGGAGAAGCTATGGATACCCATGGGGGACACATGTAATAAATGGTAAGGGAAAAGATGCAGACGTCTCACACTCTAGAAGCCCTGGGCGTGAGCTCAGGGGAGATGGTAGGCTCACTAGGGAAGCTGATGGCTCTGTGTGGCAGGGACCCTGGGCTCAGGGTGATAACATATGACTACATAGAGAATGCTAACCCAAGGCAGAGCTGAACAGACTGTTCACATGGAAAGCACCAGAGTGGCTGTTGAGCCCATTTCTTGGCTGCAGAAGGGCAGGGGACAGGGACTGGAGTCCTATCCTTGAATATACAAGATCCAGAGGGAATTTGGCTCTTGATGCACCCAGAAGGAGGCAGCACGTACTGATATGGAAGCTGTATATGTGCTTTTTATCAGTATATGTTTGTAATCCATAATAAGTACATTCATCTTGGAGAACTGGCATATATACATATCACATCTTCATCATATTTATTTCTCCTTCCCCTCCCTACCCTTCCATCTCTTCCTATCCCCAGATCTCTTTCCTATCTCCTGTGTATGTTCTTGACTGAATCTATTCATAGGACTGGAGGTTAAGTTTTTCTGTGAATAACACCTAAGAACTTGGATCAAGATTAGTACATGCCTTGGTGGTATAACTCAGGGCTGCGTTTTCCAAAGTACAGCATGAATTTAGATGGTATAGATACAATCATTTACAAATTTTAATAGTGAATTTTTATTTTAAATGCATTTGATCTTTTATTTATTAATGTTTAGGAAGATATTAATGTACAGAATATTACTGTTCAGGAACAGGTTGATATTTACATGTGCATTGATTTAAAGAAAATTGTTGAGCAAATATATCATAGAACATAAAAATGTGATAGTGATATGTGAAAGACTAGTATCAAGAATACTGCTTTAGGGCTTGTAATTCTCCCTGGCAGCCTTCTATCTCTTCTCTGACTCTCAAGGTTTGCCTAAAAGAAAGTCCACTTCATCTAGGAAGACTTTCCTGAGTACCCTGTATGCTAAGAACCATTTGTCCTCTGGAATACACTAAGACTCTTGTCTTTACACCTCATTTGGCAGGTCAGGAACCACCTGGGACTTGTCCCGTGTCTCTAAATATATATTTTGTCTTTCCCAAACTGGAAAGTTTGAGGGGGGTGATCAGAACCATAACTTTTCTTATTTGTATTTCCTAGAGTGCCAAGAACAAGGTTTCCCACATAGTAGCAACAAAATAAATATTTGAGGATATATCTTATTGGAGATCTAAATAATAAAATTTATTTATTTGACTATTGGTATTCGCTTGCCCATTTATAAGGCTAAATCACCTACAGAACAAAAAATGTCAACAGAAGAGTATCTGCAAAACAAACAAACTACCTGGGAGATAATATTTTTCAACCCAAGAATACATCACTCATGTGATTGCAGTTCTGTAGGAAATACCTGCACAAACATTGTAGATTTTACCTCTCAAATGTTCTAGAGAAGATCAGGCTGTAAAGAAATAGGATGACACCACGGCTTCCTTCCCCTTTAAACTGTTTAGGAAACAAAAGAAGAGCACTTTTGTTTAAGAGCAGTGCATATGTGGGTATTGTTGGGTGTGAATTCCAAGGTTCACAGGCCAGGAGAAGACCTCATCCTACCCAGCTGCTGAGAGGATGGGTCTCTCTCTGCCTCCCTAGATCATCTTTTTCACTTTCCAGTGTACCCTCCTTCCTTGTTTCATGCTTACCAATCATGCTTTTAGTCTTCAACTTCAACCCGAAGGGCAAGTAGCCTGAATAGAGTATAAGGGACAGAAAGAGGGCTGCTATTGTCGTTGCTTGCTGCTTCATTGCTGATTTGCTGCTTTCTTGCTTTCTGCCCGCCATGAACTATTTCTCCTCTGCGATGCCCCTTTGCTATGCTACCCTGTCTTGGAGCTGGATGATTATGGGCTGAAATCTCTACAAACTGTGAGCTAAAATAGAACTTTCCTTCTCTAACTTTGGGTTCATATTTTATCTCAGCAACAAGGAAAAGTAACGGCAACAAGGAGGCTCTAGGGGATATTAGTTTCTAAACCTTTTCCAGCTTCTAGACCCATCCTTATTCCTTATCTCATAGCTCCCCATAATCTAACCTTTTCTCCTCTGCCTTTCTCATTACATCTCCTTCTGTAGTTTTCTTGCCAACTTCTTTTCCTTATAAGGATCCCTATAATTAATTAGGCTCATCTTTATAATCCAGAGTGATTTCTCCATTTCAAGATTCCACCTACAAAATCCTTCTTCCCAGGTAGGAATCATACCACATGTTTCTGGGTATGATTAGGATGTGAATCACTTAGGCTATACAATTTATCTAATGGGTGTAACTGCCTTCTACCTGTCAGCTAATTGAGGACATGTAAGAATATAGGCCCAAGATGACCATATGGAAAAAGCCCCAAATCCAGTATTTTATCTGGAATTTTCTTATCGTTTTTGACACCCACTGATTCAGACATTAATAAACACAACCCTGTGTGAACTAATGCTGTAAGTCATATATAGTACTATAGGTGAATTAGTGTCTTAGGGCTGTGATAACAATTACCAGAAATCTGAATGATTTTAAACAATTGGAATTTATTCTCTTAAGTGGTGGAGGCTGGAAGTCTGGAACTGAGGTTTCAGAGTGGGGCTGTGCTAGCTCTGCAGACCTTAAGGAAGACTCAGCTTCTTCTGGTTGCAGGCAATCCTCGGCATTCCTTAGTTTGTAGATGCATTGCTTCAACGTCTATCTTGGTTTTCCCATGGTATTCTTGTATGTCTCTATCCAAGTTTTTCCTCTTATAAAGATACCAATTGTAGGATTATAACCCACTGTAACTCAGACTTCATCTCAACTTGATTACATCTGTAAGGGCCCTATTTTCAAATAAGCTCATGCTCCCAAGTACTGGAGGTTAGGACTTCAACATATATTTTTGAGGGGCACAGTCCAACTGGTAACATTAGATCTCCTGCCCACGTGTAGCCTTCAGACCTCTAGCTTGAAATCTCTGCCTAAATAGGATGGGGAAACAAGACAGATGCATTTTGATAGTGAATGGGGTTTGATCAAGAAGGGCTGATCACAACATGTTGCCCCAGCTAGAGGTGATGCCCCTGAGAGGCATATATATGCCACCAAGTTACCCCTTACTCATCAAATGGAGCTAAACTTTCCTTGGTGAGGTTAAAGTGGTGGGCTGCTTGGGTTGGCTTGACCCACATGGGTTTTATGCCAGCCTACCTGCAAGGCAGAGTGCTCTTCTGTTTGGGAATTTCATTATTTATTCCAGCTCCACTCAATCTTTGGACGAGCCTGTGTAGCTCCAGTTCTGATCCTCTCATCTCAACCCTGGCTACACTTAAGGATCCCCTGCAGGTGTGGGCACCCTTCCTACTGAATCAGACTCTCTCAGATTTTGGTGGAGGAGAGGGAAGACAGGGAGAGGTTTATATTTTTTCAGCTGAAAGGGTCACTTTCTAAGTGGATCCTTTATATATACATAAGTCCACTAAACGTCCTTTACCTATAACTAAGAGTCCTTAAGCAGGGTTCTATCTTAACATTTCATGTCCAGCATTTAAAATCCTTTGTATTGGTTTTATTAGTTTCATATCATTGCTAAAACAAATTACTATAAATCTAATTGCTTAAATTGGGTCTGGAGGTGTAGCTCAGTAATAGATCAATAGATCACATACAGTATTTATTATGTGTGAGGCATGAGGCTCTGGGTTCAATTTCTAGCCCCAAGAAAACCCAGAAAAAAAGACATTTAAAAAATTTTAAATAATACACATAGTACGGTCTTATAGTTCTAGAGGTTAAAAGCCCAAAACAGATCATATTGAGCTAAAATCAACATGCCAGACAGCATTTTTCCTAGAGACTATAGGAAAGAATGTGTTTCCTTCTTCCCACACAAGGAAGGAAGGCTCTCCATGGTTTATGTCCTCCTCTAGCATCTTCAAAGCCAGATGACACCCTCCTCACAGCCTATCTCCGTGACTTCCTCTTCTGCCTTTCCTTTCTGCAGTTTAGGACCCTTCCTACCATATCAGGCCCATCTGGATAATTCAGGCTCATCCTCCTATTTTAAAGTCATCTGATTAGCAACCTAATTCTCCTTTGCCATGTAATGTAGCATGTTCACAGTTCTCAGGGAGGGTGCGGACATCTTTGGGGGTATCATTCTTCTGCCTGTCACACAAGTTAACAACAGACCTAGAAGAAGGTAGGGGAGGTAGGCCTGGGAAAAACATGATTAATTAAGATCATATATCTAGAATGTGGCTAAGAACTCATGCCCAAATTTTTTGCCTCTATAGCCTTTAAAAATAATGAAGAAGTGAGTTTCATTGATCACACTTTCCATTTCCATATACTCTAACATTATATGACTTCATGATCATCCAGCTGATTATCTTTTACTTTCACAGGTAGGTTTCTGATTCTTCAAAAAATCAGTTTTCATTTCTTTCTCTGCTAGTGAGTCTTCTAAAAGCACCTTCCATTTACCACCATTACTGCCTGCTACTTTGTCCCCTCCCTGCCCCGGAGTGGGAAAGAATCAGTGCTGTGGTAGCCAACGTATGGAAAATGCTGCTAGAAAAGGTGAAACGAGACCAATCTTTTCAGGCCAGAAGTCATTCACTTGAAGTCAATGTAAATGGTCTTTCTGGCAGCTTAGCCAAGGGCTTTGGTTTTCTACCATTTTTGTTTTTTATCCATTAGATGAGGCAAGACCGATTTAAGATTTTTGCTTCCTACAAAAGAAATCCTGCTATGTGCCCTCTAAAGTATTATTCTCTGGGGTTGATTAGCTAACAAAAAAGAGGCATTTGTAACTGGGTCTCTGTGTGATCTGGCCTCTTTTTAGGTTATAGGGAGGGAAAGGCAGGCTTCTCTTTCTCTCATTCCCCTCTTTCTTAGCCCTCAAAATGACCTGGTTTTCTTAACAAGCATCACTAGAAATATACTTTATAAAAGCAGGAAGATTCCTGTAAGAGCAGTTCAACATGAAGGAATTATCTCAACATTTAAACACTTACACATTGTAAATGATCATAGATGAATTTCTCGGTGGCTTCTCTCTCTGAAAATTCGAACAGCTGGAGCTATAAATCAGGAATAGAGATAAAAATGAAAAGGAAGATGAAAGGTACTTCTAAGAGATGTCAACTCACTGTTATTACCTCAAGGGAGTTTTTTGTTTCATTACAAAATCACAGTGATAAAAACTGACACATTATCTTATGCAAGGCCATGTAAAACATACAGGGTAAAATTGGGTGGCTACTGGCATCACTTTTATATTCTTCAGTTTTAAGTCACTGTGATATCTTAAGCTGTGAAACTATAACCAGATTGTTCCCCTTGATAGGTAGAATTTAGCTGTCTTTAAGACAGTTAATATGGAAATGCAGGATATGTTGATTTCAGATGTGGGATATTCTTGATCATGGCAATTTCTGGAAGGAAAAATTCACATTGGGACTCTCTGTTTTGGCTGTGTTCATCACTGACAGCCCTTGGTACTTGCCTATTTGGAAGTGGTCTCTGGCCACAGCAGGTACTTCCAGGAGCATCTGTGGGACTCTACCTCCATTTCCACCTGTACAATCAGGCTTCATTTGCTTTTCATTTGCAGGTGGGTAGGCGTCCACTTACCTGTTCAGTGAAATCATCCCTGGAGTAATCAGGAGTTGAAGCAATGTAAGTGTCCTCAGTGACAAGACAGATGGCAGCCTTCTGAGCTGCTCCGGCGTTCCATAGGATGCCAGCCAGGGCCAAAGCCAGGGCTTGCTCCTGCTCAGGCTTGCTCAGCTCACATAAACTGCAATGTGGGAGGTGTGGGGTGGGGAGGGGCAGGCAGTGAAATGAACAGCTAGATGTTGGGGCCCCCAACTTTATGTTTGCTTCTGAACACAGTTGGGGTCTATTTTGTTCCTTCATCAACCTGTAACATGGGAGTGTCATTGGAGGGTCTGATCCCCTTTGCTGTAGCTGTGACCAACGTCCTCATGGCAGGGAATAATTGATCTTAGCGATCTTGGCCGGTCCCATCCTGTGCCATCTTGCCCCAGCTAGTGCCGATGCTGTCCTCTGAAATGCACTCCAGCAGGGATCAGCTTGAGCTCCGTTGCCCATTAATATGCCCTTTTCAAGCTCAACCCCAAATTATCCCTGCAGTTTTACCTCTCAGATATCCATCTTTCAAACCCTCTTCGCAGAAGGATCCCGGAACATTCTCTCCATGTTCTACCTCCAGGCCTTTCCTCATGCACTCACGTCCTTAGCACTCACATCTCTCCTTTTCACCCATTCACAGCCTACACATCACACTAAGTCTACTTCAGGTCACACTCACACCCACACTCAGCCAGCACTCACTGTACCCACTGTTAAGTATTTATGTATACCACCTCACCTAATTGCCGCAGTAGTCCCCTGAGGTAATACTATTAATACTTCTATTTTAAAGGTGAGGAGAGTAAGACACGGAGAGGTGAAGGAGCTCACCCGTGGTCATTAAAGCGAGAGAGCAGTGACTTGAGCTCAGGCCTTCTGGGTCCTAAATCTAAACTATTACTCTGCGCTCAGTGCTCTGCATCTCTCCAGCCTCGCTGGGAAACACCAGCCAGCCTTTACACGATAGACCTTCACTCTGAGTTGTTTCTAAACATTTACCATTGACAGCTGTGGCCATTATAAGGAAATATATGATAGAGGTCATGAATGAAGTCAGCACGGAGTTCAGTCATTCCTGCTGTGGTGCAGGTAGAATGAGATTGAGACGGAGGGCTCTGAGAGTAACTGCAGGGGGAGGAGAGGGGGTTCGTGGTAGGAGGGCTCAGCAGGCTGCATGGAGCACTGCTTACTAGGAGAGCAGTGCCTTTACATTTGCTCCATATCTGCCAGAGGCCAGATGCTTGCTAAGTGCTGTACACGGATGTAGCAAATGTGTGTGCCTCTGTGTTCCTTTTGAATTTCTCAGGATCCCTTTTACTCAGGTGGTGAGCATGTTCCCTGCCTGCTTTTGGTCCTATTGCTAGTCACTTTAACACTCTCCAGAGGACTGGAGCCACTTTCCTTGCCCAGATGCTCCCTTCCCTATTGCCAACGACTGGCTGGGCAGGGAGGTGCCAGAGCCCGGCTGCCTTCTCTTAAGACAGGGCAGGTTGTGCACTGCAGTTTCCTTCTCCAGCTCCCCCTGGGATCAGGCTGACATCAAGGGGAACCATTTCCTTTCTTAGCCACATCTCCTTCCCTGTCCTGCTTCCCTCACTGGTATGGTTTAGATCTAAATGTCTTCCAAAGGTCTGATGTGTTTGTAAGGTGATCAGATCATGGGGGCACCATACTCACCGGTGGACTCATCCGTTGATGAGTTCAATAGATAAAGAACTCTTAGAAGGCTGAGCCTGGTTGGAGGTAGTCACTGGGTGTGCCACCCAGAGGGTGCATTTTCATCCTAGGCTCCTCCCTTCTCTCTCTACTTCCTAGCTGCCTTGGGAAGAGCAGCTATGCTCTGCCAGGTGCTTCTACCATGCTGTTCCTGCCTTGGAGACAGCCAGCTTTGGACTGAACCCACTGGAACCTGTAAACCAAATAAACCTTTCCTTTTTAAAGTTGTGGGTGTTGGGTATTTTGTCCCAGGGATGGAAAAGTGTCTAAAACATTCACTGTTTCACAGGTTTCTCCTGAGGGCGCTTCCTTAATAAATCACTGGCATAAAGAAATCCCACCGCTTCTACTGAACCTGGCAATTCATGATCTTAGAATATATTACACATTTAGTTCTTGTTTTGGATGATAACTTATCTTGCCTGAGGGCAGATATATACCTTTTACTGATTTATATCTCCTCTAATATCTAGCACAGAGCTCTGCTCATGATAGAGGGTTGTTAACTTCTAATAATACGTAAATTTGAGTAAGTTTCAACTGATTTTTAAAAATAAAGTACCAGACATTATCCCTTGGTCTGATTAAATAAGAGGACAGAGCCCTCAGTTTTGGGTTTCTCTTCACCCCTTTTGCTCTCTCCTACAACTGTGAGGTTAAAGCTCCAATCAGATATAGACAAGTAAGCCCACCTGAGACCTGATGCTTAATTTTGGTCTGCATAAAACCTGTCAACCTTATTTCTGCAACTGAACATTGAGAGTGACTCCAGGAGAGAGCTCAATGCAGCCCATGGAGGGGGGTGGGGAGTGGACACAGCCCCTTCTCTCTTACGAGGCAGATTTCCTTCCTGACACAACCAGAAATTTTCAGTTGTGATTATTTAGCATATAAAGGTTCTTGTGAAATAGGTCACTCTTTTAAGTTCTCTTACCTGTGAAAGTTACAGTCTTTTCCCTTCCTGGTAAATAACAAATATTTGATGATGAATCCTTGTACGGCCATCTGAATGCTCCGGGCACCTCCCTGAAATG